>JAOBYE010514529.1:0-13057 GCA_025403585.1 Parazoanthus swiftii
CCGTTGAAGTTAGACACAGACGCGAGCAATTATGGCGTAGGAGCAGTTATCTCGCATATTTATCCGAGCGGCGAAGACAGACCGATAGCTTACGCGTCACGCACTTTAAACAAAAGTGAGCGCAATTATCCGCAAATTGAAAAGGAAGATAGGAAAGTATTATGTAGTTTTCAGTTTTAACCCTAAAACGGTCAAGGGGGAAGTTCGGCGAATCCCCCCACCCCATTCTCATTTTTTTTAGACTTCTTGAAGGATTTTTTGAGATTTTCCCAATTTCCTAGTAGTAGCTGTTATTTGTGAGCTCACACGTTTCTTTAAGAAAATTCTGACATGCTCGCTCTTTAAAGACAAAAAAAATCCCGGCAGCTTAGTTAGAGTTTTATAAAAAAAACCTTGAAACTTGAGTCTTGCAAAATAAGCAGTTTATATTGGCATAAGTTTGCTTACAACATATTCTAGGAGGGTACGTTAAAACCGCCGGCTATTTCAGCAAGTTAAGTCATCTATCGGCACTTATAAACATGGCAACGGTCTAATTAGCACGTGACTAATTGGTAATCGTGCCAAGTTTGAAGCCAAATTAACAAGGCATATTAAGAAACATGGAGGGGGGAGGGGGGTCAACGACTGCCCCCCCCCCCCCCCCAAAAAAAAACAAAACAAAAAAAACATAGGTTTGGCCAAAAAGCTTGACTGGTTAAGAGTAAAGGGTTAGGCCCACCAAAGGAATGTTTCTGATATACGGTTACCAATTTACACCGGTGCAAGACTGACCAGAGTTTTACTGACCTGATAGCCCTTTCAGTTTACAATCACATAAACGTTGTTTTTCTCCACTTTAATGACACTCTTCTAAACGTTTTTGGTATGTGACAACAAAACAAAGTAATATGATTTTTTTTTTTAAATTGGCCAATCCAAACAAAAAATCCCTCAAAATGCTTTAAGGCCGTGCTTAACGGGCTTATAGTCAGGTATGATCCTGGTTACGCATTTGTGCTTTGTTATGATGTATAAATGAGTTTACTTGTTTTGTTTTGTTTTGTTTTCAAAGAATCTTTGGAAATTATCGTTATGCTCTGCAATGTGTTTATATTACCATTTGGAGCCTCAATGAAAAATTTCAAAACTTCACTCAAAAATTGCTGTACATATCGAACGCACAACTTGTGTGCCACTGTTAGTTGTCAGTGGAAGTAATCGACTGAAGACAGGCGCGTAGCTAGGCAGTTTTTTTGGTAAGCCTGTACTCACAAGTTGACAAGGTTTTCAGCCGACCCAACAATTTTTCGAATAATATTTTATAAGTCAAAGTGAGACGAAACAAAACCAAAACTCTTTTTAAAATGATGGATTAATTGGATGCATTTCCAGCCATTCCATTTTGTCTGTCCTGTACCTTCATCTTCCGAAATGAAAGAAATTCGATGAAGAAAAATGCTAGGGTTTCAGAAAAACTAGTAAGCCCCGGCTTACCTAGCTTACAGGTAGCTACGCGCCTGGAAGCGGTCATTGAATTTAAAGTGTGTCAAAGGACTAGCCGGAATATTTTTATACTTTGAAAATACTTTCCACGTGAAGAAGTTGCCAGATCAATTGTTGTTGTGCGAGAGACAAGCAGTAAAGTCTGTCTGGTGCAGCACAGCTGTCTGTTCGGCAATGCGGCTGTTTCTTCAGCGAACACACTGTATCAATCTTAGTCATGGCCCATTGCAACGTGCCGCTAAAAGAACTGACTAGCTTCCTTTTCCTTGACCGTGCTAACCTTCAAACTAATAATATAAGAAAAGGTCCTCACCCAAGCTTCAGCCTGAGTTATGTTTATAAGTTTTGTCTATTTTTTACCTCGTTGTTCTTATAAAGGGTTAAAACAAGATCGGACTAACTGGCTGCTCTGCAAACTGAACATTAATACAAGGTCCGACTTGAAAGCAGAGTTGTAATCCAAAGTGAAAGCTGCAAATTGACAAAAAATTAATATTTTCTTGCGTCAACTGCTTAGAACAAAAAGCGTTCGCAAATAAAAGCAGTTTTTCTCTTTTGCAAAATCTATGAAATTATGAGTTTCATGTCAAAGGTCCTTCCAAATTCCGCATAACATACATACATGCAAATTTGTACCCCGGGATGTTGCACTTTTCTTTATGGTATCATTTTTATCGACATTTATTTTAGTAACACTGTTAGCTTTGCTAAAAAAGGTAGACCAACTTGTTGTAGTCTTGCGATACGCATGTTCTTGCAGGTTATATACTGAAGTATAACAGGAAAGCTTCGAAAGTGAGGAAAGACAAACCAAAACCAACGGCTGCCAAGGTTGTACAAACAATGGCGGCAGAGGAGCCACTTCTAACTGCGACCTTTGTTTCCAGTACCGTTAAACGTTTGCAGCCTTCGTACAACTCTTGTTGTCCCGACGCAATTGCTGTAGCTTGTTATGGGCAGAAAAATACTATTAATTTGCTTTTTCAAAAACAGAAATTAAGGTGTGACTTTTGACACGAGGTGTACACGCGGGAACTGAACCGCGCCTCTCTTAGCAAAGACTGGCTTTCGGTTAAACGTTGACAAGTGCTACAGATTTGCGCTTTCTGTAAGGTTGGAACTCCTGCGTCGTCACGTATCTATCTATCTATCCATCCATCAATCCATCCATTTGTCTGTCTGTCTGTATGTCCATCTAGCTATCTGGTAACTATTTATGTATCTATTTATTTGTTTGTTCCGGCATTTTCATCATTTATTAATGTGCTTTTTTATTAATATTTCATTTATTTATTTATTCATTTATTTATTATTCTACGTTTAATTAAGGAATATAGGAGAAAGTCCACCTCATCTACTGTAAATATTGGAGTATAACCCGATACGCCACAAAGTTAGCTAAGTCAAGCAGTTTCATTCAGTCGTGTTCAATTTAAATATTTAACATGTAATTCTGCCAAAGTTAATAAAATAATAAAATTGGATCTAATATATACTGTTTCCATTGAACCCGACCAATTGAACGAGGTCGTTTTAAAGTGCTGTCGTTAATTTAATTTAAAAAGACGGCTTTTCTGCATTTCCAATAACTATTGACGATAAAATTAAAATGTTTATATTCAAGCAAGCAGTCTTTCTTCCGCTTTTCCTCGCCTATACACGTACAAAACTACAGTGCTATTTGAAGTTCCCCATTTGTTTCTATTTTCTGGTTTAATTATTGTCTTTATTCGACCAAGGTACCTGTGATCCTGGCTGAACTTAAGGTAATTGTGACAGCTTGAAAAAAATTCCAAGAATCGTCAAACCAGTGTTTTATATCTTTCAATTACTTTCTACTTGGAAAATACAAATTAATATTCAAGAACCCGGCAAGTAAAATATTAAACAGGAGGATTAAGCGAAACATCGTGAAAATAATTTAGAATGAGGTGCATCAGCGGATATATTATACTCGAGTTCTAGTTTTTGTAATTTTAAAAATGCTATTTCAAACATTTGACACAGCTGTTTATAACACAATTTAGAGTTAAAGTAAGATTAACCAATGCAAAACGCAGCCGTTTATCTTCTGACTTCCAAACACGTCGCGCTTTTGAGTTTCCATTTTGGTTTCCTCTTAAACGATCAAAAAATTCTCCAAGCTTTTACGTACTCAAGTCTTGATAATCACAATTTGAACTGAAAACTTGGCGAAACCTGTTTTGGAGTTAAAGAGGGAGCAAATAAACAAGTGAATGTCTCAAGCCATGCAAATATACATGAAATACTCAGACAACCAATATAATTCACTATAAAAAGGAAAATCGAGTATTAAAGACAATTGGAAACAAACGTGGGAAAATGAAAATAGATTTATACTTTCCGAAGTAGTCAGATCGAACTAATAACAAACCACGTAAATATTTAGACCATATCTTGAAAGTAAGATCAGCTATGCCAGTTAAAAGTTCTAAATCCTATATATCTATGGTACTAGGTATAGATAGCTTATTGTTTTTTTAGTCATTTCTAGAGGTTTTCTTCATAGTGATTTAAGTGAAGCAAGTCTTCGGTTTATTAAGTGTACTTTCGGTTCTTTGCCATCTTGGCAAGTAGTTCTATCTGCTTCATGACCGGCCGGCGACTAAGGTGTCTTCAAAATCTCGCAGAGCGCATCACCAAGACTTTCTCTCAGACAATCTTCAACTACCTTTGTTATTTCACCATCTTTGGGCAGCTTTAGCTTTTCTATCAATTCCTTGATTCTTTCCTCGACTTCGTTCGTTCCCTTGTGAAGCGATTTTGACTGTGTGACGAGAGTGTAGATGTCAAGCGGCAAAAGGACAGCACTGGCAACAAACCCGCCGACGTGGGCAGCTCTCCCGGCAGTTGACAAGGATCTAAAGACTGTTGCACCGGTGTCTGTTGCAGCATCGACTCCAACAAGCACAGTTCTTCCCACGGAGGCACCCCCTTTCCTATGCCTTTCAAGCTGGCAGCCGTAGTGACAGATTCATAGATAATATCTTTCCCCAAGTGCTTCAAACCCTTGCAGCAGCTGACATAAGGGCAGTTCATTATCTTTTTCATTAGAGCTTTCACCAAACCCAGTCGGTTGACGTGCTGAATGCGAGGCTTGACTCCCTTGTACGTTGCCACAAGTTCTTCTGTTGCTACTCGATCCTTTGCAACAGCCGCCTGGACTTCGGTGAAGATGTCTTTATTCAAGACGTACTTGGTGACACTCGTTCCAGCCAAAGTTAATCCGCCGGCTCCTCCAATACCCGCTCCAACTGCAGTCAGTACCAGAGAAGTTCCAAAGGTGACGAAAGATAAACCAAATTCCACGGCTGCCAAGGTTGTACCAACAATGGCGCCAGAGGAGCCACTTATGTTTGCGATCTTTGTGTTGCGACCGTGATGTTTAGTCTCTTCCACTGCTTTGGCTTTAACAATCAGATTTTCGAGTTCTTGAATAGTTGTGCTTCGCACCTCTTTCAACTTGGACAGACAGTCTTCCAGTTCCTTGAGCATGCCATAAATGTTATCAATTAAACGTTTGCAGGCTTCGTGCAACTCCTGTTGTTCCGCCGCCATTGCTGTAAGGTTATGAACAGAGAAATAGGATTTTGCTTGTTTATATACCAGATATATGCTTGACGTTTGGGACACGAGGTAAACACGCGGGAACGGAAGCATGACTTTCCTATCAAGTAGGGCTTGCGGTGAGTTCTAGAAAATTTCTACCAAAATGGATAAAAACTTCTGCTAGGAAATTATTACCAGGGACATTCCTTGGTATTTATGAAATTGAAGGATGCCACCGGAATGTTGCTGATATACGGATAACAAATTTTACTGGCACAAGACCCGGGTTTTTCAGGCCGTAAACTATTTTAGTAGGACCTTTAAGTTACAACCGATTGTATGTTGTATTTCCCTGTTTCAATGAAAACGTTTGGTAAACATTTTTGGATTCTGAAAACAAAATAAAATAATATGAATTTATTCAATTTCGATTCCGATTACACAGTTGTGCTTTGTTGTGAATCAATGAACGTCTTGTTTGGTTTGGTGGCTTTTCAGAAAAAAAAAACCTTTGCCGTTTTAGTGCCAACTAATTTAAAGCATTAAGGAATTGATTTTATTGACTGAAGCGATCATTAAATTGAAATTGGATCAAAGAAAGAGCCGGAAACGAGCTTTTTCCACATGGAGAAGTTGCCAAATCAATCGTTGTTACAGGAGTGATAAGCAGTAAAGTCTGTCCGATCAAGTAGGACGTTGCATTTTTCTTTTTGCTGTTAATTTTCCGACATATGTTATAGCTTTGCTAACAAAAGAGGTACACCAATTTATTTTGTTAATGCAACACGCAATTTGTTGCAAGTTATACTCAAAGTATCGCGAATCAAAATTTTAAATCTCAAATTCCAATGATAATTAATCTCCAATGGTATAAATCTTACTTAGGAGGTTAAGACAAATTCGAAAATACTTTGACTGGTTAAAACTGCAACTGCCTTTAAAGCAACTGAATTCAGGTAAACCGAAAATTCAACACTGCGGAATTTACAAAACCGTTAAAAACGCCATTTTTCAAATATCTTGCGGAACAGGAACTCTTATTGCAGATTTATGACACCGCAAAAGGAAATCCAATTTTTCAAGGTCTTGCGGAATAGCAACACCGCACTGCGGAAGAGTTTGACTAAAGGTCGCGGGTGCGGGTAGCGGGTTGGATAAGCCAAACAGGTGAGCCGATACTTGTTTATCAATAGAAGGGCGAAAGCTTCCTCGGGTCTGCCGGCGCAGCACTTTCTTTTCGGCTTTGAAAATATTTGAAATTATCATATATATCCTGTAAGATGTGTTCAACAGTCAATTTTAATGTTATTGTGAACAAACAATCAAGTTCAATCCGAGATGCAGAGTGAATGCGCTGATTTGTTGTATGTTTCAACATGGCGGAATATGAAAATTTGCCAACTTTGAGAACCCGCTGTAGTTAAAGTATTAAAAGTCTCAGCAAAAGACGCGGCAAAAAGTGAGATTAGCCTTACATCTTTTGTTAGAAGGCAATTGCCTATGTTTTTTGACGTACCACAGGGATTTTTTGGCATCATTTCCGAGGTATCAAATAACTGTCGTCAAAGATAATGCGACTGAGCTTGTGCGATAATTCGTGGTAATCACCGGCGGATGCACGATTTATTGTTTGTTTTTACAACCAGATCATTCAAGAAGTACCAAAGTACAAAAACTCATCCATAAATATTGAAAAAATAGCGTTTTCGAGTCCGCGAGAGGTAAAAGAAAAGTGCCAATTTTTGCAGCGTCAGTCACGTAAATCTGTTTACGGTTTTTGTGGTGTTTCTCTGAAACCGGTAGAGATTTGAACAAATCAGCATTATTTCCATATGTGTTATAGTAGTACTTACCAGTATGCAAAGTATGTGCAAAACCGAATTTTGAGCTATGTCCGCCATTTCGATGATCATGTCTGGTTTTTACTTACATTCACTCTTAAACCGCACAAAAAAGCCAACTTTTGCAACCTCTTCGTTGCAAGAGAATTTTTTTAAATAGCATTCAGACAGATTTGTTTCACTTTTTTTATGCTCGGTTTCAAACACCTAGGTCGATAAATCCATTATAGCACGGTGACCCCCATTTACTATTGTGTTCAATTGATTGGACAGCGTGAAAGTCATTTGAGCAAAAAACGTTAAAATTTTGCCGTAAATACTTGGTGCTACCTTAATTTTCTAAATAGTTAAACTAGTGGGTACCTAAGAGTCTCAATAAAATTTTTAGAATTGCCCTTAGATGTTCTCCATGTTATGCAAAAGGTTTAACACAGTAAAGAAACGGACGTCAATAAAACACATTTCAGTACAAAATACAGGTGAATGTTGAAAACCGGGGCATTTGAGGCCGTGCTAAGTTGCCATGGTAACAAAAATTACGATGGAGGTACACGAGTTGATAAACTGTAAAGTTTTTGTAGCACCGGGTACTGACAACTGCGCTTTTGATAAAGTTCAATGGCACAGAATAATGAGAAGCAGGTGGAAGTTAAAGCTTGGTACACAGTTGTGAAATATGTTTTATAACCATAACAAAAAACAGACAAAAGAATACCAAGTGCTTGACGAGATGAAACAAGTTCACATCAGCGTTCTTTTGTCTTTTCCTTAATTAAATTTCTTTTGTTTCTGCTTGTGCTAATCTCACAAATGTTAATCAGCCTTTAGGGTTGATTAATTTAATATAAGTCACAATTAAAGATTCCACGTAAATGACCTCAAGCTCGATCTCATTGTTTGGACAAATAAAAATATGATTACACTAACTAGAAGCTAGGGGGCAGGCCGGTGGTAACGTTAGCCCTAAAGAAGGCACCTTCCTCATCCCTTCTTTGTAAATTCGACATTTAATGCCATTGTATTGTTTTCCTGCGCTTCGCCTCGTACAGCTCGTATCAACGTCTTTCTCGTTCTACAAATGTCTCCGTACTTAAAGAACTCAACAGTCCTGACCCTAGGAACACAAGCGGTTACTTTGTTACCTAAAGCCCTTTTAGAGGTTCCACTGAAAGTCAATCGCGTTGCAGCAACACAGACAATCGTCAACTACCAAACTTCCACTTTTGTTGTCTCGAATGGTTACATTGGGCCAATGATAGTTTGTTATCTTTCTTTTGAAAATCTAAACACATTTTCCGTTTCTTGTGATACAGGATCTTGTCCTAAAGGGCAAAGAAAAGTATTATTGTTGTTAGATCTAAGAGCAAAACCAATACATTTACCAGCAAAAAACGTTCAGGAAAGAAACAAAAACTTGTAACGTGACGAATGTGAACCGAACAACTTGAACAGGAAAGAACGGGAAGGGAACATTACTCTTGTAAAAGCGTCTGTTGTAGTCTTTCGTTTTTCGAAAGTCAAACAGCGGAGCAGTTTTCAATACAAATTTGTGGTTTGATAAAAGAGAAGAAGAGGCTGGTGTACGGTATTAATATTTCGCCGTGAGGTTATATTGGTTAAAATTTCGCTTTGACAATTGGCTAACGTTACTTTGAAACATCAGCCCTTTCAAAGGCCTTGTTTAAATGGATCTACACCCGTCCCACAATATATTGGTTGAATATGGTTGGACGATATTGGAAAAGATTGAACCAGTCAAAAACAAACGATACCGTTCGGCATCTTCCAACGAATGTTCAAACGGACACAACTTGTTGCATCTGTCTAATAGTGTTGGATGAAGTTTCACGGACCAACTTGGTTGATGATGTAGAACCATTTTGTGGAATGGTGTTCGACCACCTTGTTGAAAGATGTTGAACCAACTTGGTTGATGATGTGGAACCAACTTGGTGGACGATGTTCGATCAACGTGCTGGATGATATTGGACTAACTAGCTTGTTGGATGATGTTGGTTCAACGTTTTGGAGTATGTTGGACCAATATTTTGGAGGAAGTTGGAGCAAATTGTAGGGTTAAGTTGGACCAACTTGTTTAAATGGGCTTCAAAACCAACATCACATCGAAAAGCTGCCACTATCTCAACTTTTTTTATTAAACGACCACTCATTTGGCCTACTAAAGTATATTCTGCCGGTGAATCTTCAATACAGACCTTCGTCACCCAATTTTGGACGCTCTCTGAGCACTGCACCAGCTGAATCTGTGACCCAACAGCGTCAACGCACTTCTTTCCATATTCCTCGTCTGTAGCCAGCTCTCCAGTGGCACTTAGGTAGAAGAGCTGTACGACAGTAGCAGTCATAGAGTAAGCTTCTGCCATTAACCCTCGGACGACCAAGCTATTTTCACTAACAATTTAACCCAAGGGGGGGACCCCCCGTGATTTTCCAAATAGTTAGGTTAGCTTATTACTTTCCATGACAACAATCAAGTTTTAATTAAGAACTGTTGCTATGGCAACGGTTGTTTCACAGCATGTCCGCCATCCTGGCCGCCATCTTGGATTTTTCAAAAATTTTACTTTTGTGAAAGTTGCAGCATATTTGCTCGAATTTAGTAAAAAAAAAAACTTGTAATTAAAACCTCAAATGGGAAAATAACTAAGAATGAAATGGAAAAGAAGAACTAGAACAAATTTTGTCATTAAAATCCCGTTTCCAGAATCAAACTTTAGTTTGCATAAATAATATTGCATAAGTTATTAGTGATGACGTCAACTAACTAACATCAAAAGATGTGTTCAAGATCGGACTACAGGTACTGAAAGTTTTATTTTGATTGTTTCAAAGCTACAGATTTTAAGTCGGAAAAACCCCACTTGGACGTACGAGGGTTAATAATAATAATAATAATAATAAATTTTTTATTGATTTATCAAGTTTTTTGATGCTACACTAGAAGACCAAAAATCCTGAGCTTTTGGCTGTTTGCAGTGTTAAAACAGGTCACTTGAATTGTGACCTTAACAGTTTGGTCCAGATCGCTGGAAGATTGATAGTAATTAACATTTTGTGTTGTGCAAATTCCATACAGTGTTCAAACATGCAAGTCACTCCATAGACCGCTTGCTTTAAAATCGAAAGGGTGAACTAAGAAAAACCTATATCAGAGAGAAAAGGCATTTCTAAAAGACTTTTCAGCTTTGACTAACCCACTCTCTTAAAAGGGGGCAACAGGGGGGAACAGGTTGTTACAACCCCTTCCCATTCGGATTATTTCCTCTTGCCGTATTTTAATTTTATTTTTAAAAAATTTTACCTACCCTTAATCCACATACCCATGTATTTATGAAATCCAATTGATTCTTGGTAAACTAAAGGTTTTCCATAAAAAATCTCTATAAATTCGCGATAGCCCGAAAAAAAAGATTTTTATTCGTTCTCAAATTAAAAGCCTGATACAATTAGCTTGGTACACAACATAGATATTAGTTAATATCTGAACCAGTTTAGAGTTATTGCGTGTTTATTAGAGCGGCTAAGTTTTTCTTTTTTTGCTAAAAGACAGCCAAGGTCACGGCATAAATTACTTAATTATGCAAAATTTATTAGCAAATAGAGTTGAACAATTTTTCGAATAACAACTGTGACTAAGTTTGCTATACGCCTGCAAAGTTTCGAGTTTGGTACAACTCCCAACCCTGAGAGGGGAGGGGTGGGAAACTACCACCTGAGAGAGGTAAGTGCAACTCCATTCAGGTCAGTGCAAGTCCATGCAAGAAAGTGCATGTCAATGCACGTCAGTGTACGTCCTTGCAGGTTAATGCCAGTCCATGCAGGTAAGTGCAGGTCCATGTAGGGCGGTGCTAGTCCATGCAGGTTAGCGTAAGTCCATGCACGACAGTGCAAGTAAGTCAATGCAGGCCGTTCTTTGCAGGTCAGTGCAAGCCCATGCAAGTCCTTGCAGGTCAGCGCAATTAATTCATTGTAGGCCGGTCTATGCAGGCCAGTGCAAGTCCATGCAGGTCAGTGCAAGTCCATGCAAGTTGGCGGCCAAATGAGACGCAAATTGAACGTAAGTTAAAATCTTGCACTGACTTACATCGGCTTCATCTGCGTGCCTTTCTTTCCCCTTCCCTCCTCCCGTTAAATATTTTCATGTCGCTACGGCACTGTCAAAGGCGTTTGAAAGGTTTGTCGATGAACATTACACCAGTAGAAATATTGAATCCGCCGAATTTCACCTACCTGATTCCCCCCCTGGCCGTGACAGTAGCCGATACCAAGAGGAGATCCGAAGCTGAGAGACATCGTGTCCAGACACCGGTAACTAGGAGGGTTTCGGACCTAAAGTAATTAAATAATTAAATAGATAATTAAATATTATAATAAATTTATTTAAATAAATATTTCTACTAAAAGTTAAAAAAGTTGCATCAATTAAGAAATGTACAAGAAAGGCTGTAAATTCTCAGTTTGAAATTACATTTACATTAATCTATATAATATGAGAAACAAGGCTAAAAACTCTAAATTTAAAAATTAAAGTTAATTACACCGTTCTCATAAAGTTCAATAAAAAAGAACAATAATAATAATAATAAAAAGAACAATAATAATAATAGTAATAATAACAATAGTAATAACAATAATAATGGTTTATTACTTCTAGTCCACTAATACCTGTGGAAGCATTAGCCACGACTCAAACTCGACATAGTTTCCTTGAGGCTACCTTGCCTTTCTTTGACTATCTCACTTGTTAATGTAAATACAGGTGTAAATGTACCGGAATTGTCAAACCGCTATACAAGCAAATAAAAATGGCAGTTTTAAAAATGGTAGTTAACTTATTTCGATGTAATGTGACGTCACTAATCCGCCATTTGATTTTTCGACTGCCATCTTCGATTCTTTTATGATGTCATAAAATCACATTTGTGAAAAAGTTGTGAAAAATCAAAATTGCTTTTGTGTAGGCTACATCTACGATTGTGAATATTGTAAGCTAGAAATGTAGTTGGCGATGGCGAGAGTTGAGTAGCCACGAAACTAAATTAAAATCATCCGCAGATAACTTTGAAACTTTTTCATGATGCTAGCGGTTATCGTTGCGAAGTAACATAAGAATACATCATAAGGAGAACAGATTGAATCCCCAGGTCAGACAGGGTATAACTTATACGGAATCGTAGACCAGCGAGATACTAATCATCATGCCAGCGACTCGGGCTTGTGCACACTGCCGCTCCTTGAATTCCGGTGACAGACCATCAAATGTCAAACAAAACGTTTCAAAAGACTTTTTTTCCAGCAATATGTCTCCATGCTCGCGGCTATTTGTAAATTTTAAATTCTACATATATATTTTATTATATATAATTTATTGAAACATGTAAGCACTGCCCAATTTTCAATTTTTTTATATTTTCAAGTTAAGTAATTGTAATTTAATGTAAAGTATTTTTTTAATTTGTATGGTAATTTCACAAATCGCTATGTAACGAATAAGCACCATTATTATTTACTTAATTCTGAAACTGGAATATTGTACACTTAGAACGTTAAACATACCTCTCCAAATTTGATAGACTTCTCGCCAGGAATAACTTGTTCAGGATATACATTTTCTAGGTACCACTTAAAACTTTTGCAGTTTAACTTCTTCCTAAGCTTCAGGCGGTCCGATATGTCCCCGTATTTGTTATCGCGCAGGTCGGGTCGCTTCACATACACATACTGCTGATATTCGTCCATCCATACATGCACAACACGTGCCAGATTCTGGCTCACTTCAAGGTAGCCGCCAGGAAATTTGTAAGGGAAGCGCGAGCGGAACACGTGACCAACACGTGAACATGGGACAATCTCTATCTTTCCGCCACATTGCCAGATCTGCAATGACAACATTGTGTGGTCGTTAACTTAACTGAGTTTAAGAACAGGTATGAGGTTGTCTGCAGAAAACTAAAACTTCAATTTGCATAACTAATTTCGCATAAATTATAAGTGAAGACGTCATCTGGTTAACGTCAAAAGATGTGTTCATGATCGGACTAAAGGTACTGAAAGTTTCATTTTGATCGCTTCAAAGCTACAGATTTTAGGTCGGAAAAACCTTGAGGGGGGTCCATTTGATGCCTCCCCCACACCCCCCC
>JAOBYE010514640.1:0-13057 GCA_025403585.1 Parazoanthus swiftii
ACAGAAAATTTGAAGCTTTTCTTAGTTATTGTTTTGTGGTCTCACGATCGGATAAAATCTTGCAGCAGTAATAACATTTTATTTCAAGAACATGTTAATGAACCACTGGGTTAATGTATTCCTAGTACAAAAATTTAAACATTTTATTATGGGAAAAGTGAAATGCCGCAGAACAATAAGTCAAAAGAAGTTTTCCTTGTTCTTACTCGGACCATAACTTAAACATGTTCAAAGTTTCTATGAGAATTCGTGAGAGTTTCACATGTTCAGTGTTTTTCTTAAGGCCGGTACACCAGTAAATTGTACCGACTTTCCCAGGTGATTGTACCGCCTTTCCCCAGCAGTGACGTCTGGCAGGTTTATAAAAGTCACCAAAGACAACATCTAAATTCAATACAACTCTAACCTGCGATTAACTAACTATAACTAAATGTTCTGGGAAATATGTCCCCAGACCCTCACAACTTCGACACTCGAGTGTACCCGATTTCAAAAACCTTAAGAAAAACACTGCATGTTTATTGGTAAATTCTTGTGAACTCTTGTGGACTCGTATCCTCGTTTGACCGCGTGCTTGAGAGTTGAGGCTACAAAAAGGAGCAGCGGGCCCGAAACCCGCCCCTTATTTTGCCCCGCTCGAGACTTTCTTACACCAAAAGTAAAGACTGTCAGAATATAAAAGCAGAACTTAGGAACAAAACATTTTATTGACTTGTGTGAAAGTTTCAGCGTCTTTGGAGGAAAATTCCTCGAATTTTTTTCAATATTTGCCTCAAAAAGTGTACGCATCCTTGTTAACAACAGCATTGAAAGGAACATGACATCCCCTTTCAGATGTCACAGTCGTCTGCACCTCATCATCCACTCCCAGCGTATTTTTTAAAGGTGGTTTGTGTTGCATGCGAAGTGGAACTTAACTGAACGTCAATGACGAGCTGTTAGATTAATGCATAAATGAGAAACAGCGACAAGTATGTACCGTAGTGGGTTTTTACTTGCAAGTGCACGCTTGTTATGTTAAAAGCTGTGAAATGGATCCTTTATATGTGGCGCAAAACATTTAGAAGCAGTTTAAAGTATAGCGCTAGTGAAACTACATTTTGAGGGTCTAGATATCAATTTTGCAGTTCCCTGATGTAGTTTTTGTCAGAAATTATTGGACGTAGATGTGTGAATGTTTTCAACAGCGGTTTTATTGGGTACATTCGTCGCATTATAGATTGTAATCGCCTTACACTTTGCTTGTACTTTCTCAGGTTTTTGAAGCTTTTCAGGACATAAGAGTTAACAAACATCTGTTCTATGTAAGTGGTAGTGAAGACAGTTATTGTTGTTTTCTTTATTTAATTTTTTTTCACATTATATTATTTTTTCTTCATTTTCAAACCTCTCAATACTAGAATTCCTCTGTAGTTGAGAGTAGATATGTGTTACTATCTATGCACACACGCATTAAGGATTTTGTGTGGTCTCACAAACTTTCATTTTTTCTTATGGAGATAAGAATGTTTCGATATATACTTCTTATTAGCCGGCGAATGCGAGGTCCGTACGGCAAGTTATGGACCAAGTTTTTTCCTTCCTTTTATGGCCCAAGCGCAAAGTGAGCAGGCCATGAAAACAAGGAAGGAAAAAACGAGGATCGATAACTTTCGGTACGGACCGAAGGAACGAGGCTAATAAGATGTTTATTATATGGCTTTGTTGATTATTTGAAGCAAGTGAGGCAGGTCCGTACGGCTACTTACGGACCTGAAATCGACCAATCACAGCACGCGAAAATCAGTCAGCCACATAATAAAAGTTCTTTTTTGAAGGTTGTAGGTTGCTACATTTTTGGACAATAAATCTGGTGTTTTGTTCTACATTTCGTCATTTGTAGTCCCTTCATTCGCACCCTGCACATCTGTTTCGTCTCATCCAACGTAAATTCCACCACTCATTTCTCAACAGGTGCTTTTTGAACTCTGCATTTTCACCCTGTGTCCGGAGGTCAGGTCAGAAGACATCATCAGAAGAGCAAAGAAAGGGAAACAAGTTCTGGACTAGCGAAAGAGCGTTTTAATGTCAGTTTAACGCGTCAAACCCAAGCTGAACTACAGAATGCGATTGCCTTTTGCTAGAACAAGCCCTTCGTGAATGCGAGACTTCCTGAACCTTTGTCAAGCCCTCACGTGACACGACTATTTTTAAAGTTTTACTGTGAATTTCCATATACATACCTTTGTTATATAAATTAAATTATGGGGTAGAAGAATCTTTATTAATTTTATGGATTTAGGATTTGGAATTAAAAGAACTTTTGAAATAGTACAAGCAAGTGATCAAAGTAAATATTTGTAAGTGAAATAGAGCAAGATTTTAAGGTTATTCAGAGAAACAACTAATAAATTGGTTAATCAAACAAGTGTTGTCTTTAGTTTATTGAGGAAAGCAGTAATTGGGAGTTTACAGATGGAAAAACAAACGCTGAGAAATTATTTAGCAAGTCCTTTTATTCTAGTAATTGCACTTTTTTATGAAAATGTCGAGGCCAAAAATAGCCAAAAACCTAAAATCCGAGGTGCAGTGTTACTGCAGTTACGTCAAATGTCAGTTCGGCAAAATCTTGATGATTGTACAATATAACATGCATTAAAAGAACGCAGATAGCATTAAATATTATCAAGCTTTGGTACAAACTTAGATGAGACTCCTTCAGAGCTGGCCCACCCAAATTTCACCAGCCCTGGGCAAATTGTCTAGTGGAGAAATCAACTCCTTCAAGAGAGCAGTAGTTAACATAATCAACAACAAAATTTTCAATGAAAGTAGATGAGCAGAACCAGAAAAAAAAAATGAAGGTTCATACACAGTTCGTTTGGAGAAGGACCAGATGAGTGTACTTAACAAGTGAACAAGGACCACCGAAACTTTGCTTATAGCAGTAACTTTATTTTCAAGATTTTTCCAGTATCAGATTAGTAGATTACAGATTGAAAGCTTGAAGCCTTTTTTTACTCGTAAATCCATTCAGTCTGTGCTGGTTTCCATTGGACAAGTTCGCTCTCCTTGAACCAAAGAGCAATCTCCCTTTTTGCTGTCTCAACCGAGTCTGAGCCGTGGCACACATTCCTACAAGCAAAGTCAGTAGCATCTTGTCAGAAAAGCTTACATGTAGCTTCATTCACTGAACACATATTAATATGTAATACTGGTACACATGGCATTAATTCAATACCTATATACCAAACACTAGATATTGAATTCTGGTTATATGACTGGCCCTCTACTCAAGATCTAAATCCTATATCCTGTAGTTTGTCTAAATAGGGAAACTGACAATTTTATCGGGAAAGTTTTCCCTCAAATTGGCTCAAAACTCGAGTCAGCAGAATATAAATTTCAAGATACACTCTTATCCAGTGTTTGGTATTTAACAAAGCAATTGTTTCACTCACACTCGTATGCAAATCACCTTTGGAAACTTACCATGTAAGCACCCATGCTCGAGTAAATGCCCACCCCAAAATTTCGCCAGATTTATTGCACATGGGGGTGGGCACTTACTCAGACAAATATGGTATAATCATTTATTGCTATTATTAATATTAATCTTTCTATTAGACTACTGTTTTTATCATTAATATGTATTATATGTTAGGTTTCAATCTTTGGAGACCTGCTGATAAGGTTGGGAAGCTAATGAGTCTCCCTCTACTTCAAGAACGAGAGATGCTATTGGACAAAAATACAATATAGACAACCCCGACCTTTGGGATAAACCTAACCATCTGTAGACAAACAAACAATGTCTTATCAAATGTCAAAGATCAAATAGGATCTTTTGTTCTGAGAGTAGAGCCTTACTGAAGCTAATGTCATGTTCACACAGATATTTATCTCTAAAAAAGGATGTCCTATGAAATCAGGCAAGTATCACAAACAACTTAAGGGAGGTGCCAAAAAAGTTCTTCCCCCCTTCATCTGCAATATTTGGAAGCATTTTTAGTTATAAAAAAAAAACTCAAAAAAAAAAATTTTCAGAGCACAGCTCGGCCCTTCTGCTACTGTCTGCTCACTTTCAGGAAATTATGGTAAGCCTGCAGAACTACTGTTAACAGTCAATGCAAAAAAATCTGAGTCAGCACCAGTGAACAGCCTACCTTCCAATGTGAATCGAATAATCTCCACGCACAGTTCCAGGTTTTGATTTGGCCTTAAAAAAAGAGAGATTGTTACTAACAGTATTTACTACAAAGGCACATTCAGCAGGCTCAGTGCATGAACTAGTTTTTATTAACTTAGTACTTAGAAGGTTGGTACTGTATATTGTTTTGTGTTTGCAGGACCTGGGGCAAAAAATTACAAAGCTTACAAAGTTAAGGCAGTGTCGGCTGCAAATGACAGACTCCATAATGACATGTACATACCATTTTGTAAGTACAGCAGGGCTTGAAATTTACTAAGGCCACACAGCAATTGCCATGGATGTCCTTTAGTCATAGTTACTGAACATTTGCTGTGGTGCCCAACAAAAATTGTACTGTAAAGTACTTGCATGAAAACTTTTCAAGGCCAAAATTGCTGTGCCCTCAAATTATGGTAGTTCAAGGCCTGGTACAGTATCTTAAAAGACCTTATAACTATGAAAAGAATCAACCTCAAAACTGTAAAAAAAAAAGAAACTTGCAGTGAGTATAATTGAACTGTTTTCTAGCATGATGCCTTGGTCACATCACAGAAGTCCATTACCAATGGTAAACCACTAACTAAAGTTATTTGCAGCCAGGCATGGAAATTTTAGTAGAAGCATGGCAAATATAAAGAGCGAAGTTTAGGTGTTTTTTGGGGGTTTTTTTTCGCGAGGGGAAGGAAGTATTTCAAAAACACTTCCCCTGTATATCTAAAAAAATTAAATTGAAAAGTGAAAAAATACACAGATTTCTCTTGCATTTTTTCTTTATGTCAAAACTGACATAACTCCTAACCCAGAAGGGGAACGCATTGTCAAAATAGGAGGGAAGGGGGAATACCCCACAGTGCCTGGAGAGCAAATGGAGTCCTTATATTGCGGGCAAGGTTTTTTTTATCTACTCCCTGATTGGAGTTATTTCTAGCTAGTGACTGTCCACAGTCGCCTCGTGGTAAACTTGTGCCCGCTACTCGTTGGATGGCTAAACAAGGTGCTGACACTATGCTGACCGCTAAACGAGGACATCGCGGACCCAAACAGTAACTGCAAATCTGACACTTCATTCTTCGGTAATTGAAACAACACGGTCACCACATTCGCTCTGCCGTCTTCAGTGGGTTCCGCTGCCACCGGAAATATAACTTGCCGTTCTTTACTGTCCCTCAACACCAAATTCGACTTCCTGCGTCTCAATTCGCGCGCGCGTAGCGCCGATCCACGTTCACTTTTCTTTAATTTATAAATACTAGGCACTAGTTTGTCCGTGTCACACAGCAGGGAGTAGGTCGCAAATGGGCGACTCGCCCGCGTCACGCGCTCCCGTTCTCGCATCTCTAACTGACGACGCTGATCGTGGTGCTGCTTAATCTTCCAACCAATCACACAGACAGAAAGCACCAGGAAGAACACAGAGAAAAACACAGAGAAGAATACGAATAAATCTATTTGTGGCAGGTCTTGTTTGTAGTATAATATCCCCGTAGTGGAGCTGGATTTCACGTCTCCGCGGCCGAGAAAACAGACATAAAACTTAGTCTTGCCCAGTCCGTGCTCCGTGTGAGGAAAAGTGATAACGAGGCGGTTCCTGAGATCCTTTATTACAGTCACAACTCCAGTGTCCAAAAACGTTACGAAAGTGTTAAGTTTATCACCGGCGACAACGTTAACTTGTGGCACGGAATCATCTCCACTGCTCTGTGGCAGAGAACGTTTTTTCCTTCTTAGGATGGGTTTCTTGAGTTCAATCTACGGGGAAGGAGAATAACTGGATATAATTAATTCCATACACCAACCAACGCTCGAACTGCCAGCGTAATTTCATAATATTTTATTTCACACCCAAAAACAACGTAAAAGGATACGATACGAAACGATTCGATAATATATGATATAATTTGATATATGATATAATATGATACGACACAACACGATATGATGAACAATTCGATACGATACAATTCGATAAGAAACGTTATGATTTAAAACGATACGATATCATACAATACGATACGATATCATACAATACGATACGATACGATACGATGTAATACGATACAACACGGTATATGGATAAAGTTATTAAGGCTGTAAAAATTAAAAGTTGTATAAAAACCAAACGTTTTGCTGATGATGACTTTTAAGTCGAAAACGTTTCAGTGGTTTTTATACAACTTTAATAACTTTATCCATTTTACCTCTAAGCGAACATCTCTCAAACACGATATATTTTACGCCGGATACGATAAATTACAAAATACAGTACAATAGGAGACAATAAGATGCAGTACGCTACGATGCGCTACGATGCGCTACGATACAGTACAACAACATACAATATAATACAAAATTTGTGCATCATTTCTTCATCACACATCTCAGATTTGACACAGATCGTTTTAAAAATCTTTTGAACAAATTAACCACGGATTGGAAACATTCATTCTTACTGCCAGGAAATGAATAGTTTTAGTTTCGACCCCTCTGACTTCCGTTTCCGATGCAACCAAAATCCTTCGTGTGCTTTAGGTACGAGAATGAATTTCGATCCGGCTGGGAACGTAACTCAGTATTTTCGAGGATTCTCGGTGGAAGAAAGTGGAAATGCAAGCAAGCCTTTCAAAAAGGAACATCGAATTCCATCCAAGCATCGGTAAGTAGCTAAACTAGAGATTGATCAATCTCCTGATTTTTGATTACAGCATTTTTTAGAGATTTGAAGAAGTTCATCTCACGTTACACGCATGCGCTTTGTCGTGATTGTCGTTTTCCGTGAAAATCACCCTCTACCGAGTATAGGTCTATCCAACTCACCGTGTGCACGCCCGTGGTTTGGTTGACATCCACGGTAAACACAGTATAATCTGAGGTCACATACACGTCCACACCCCCGCTGAACACGTCCACGGTCATACGAATATCAACATTCGTATAGCGCGGAAAAACCGCATAGAACAAGGAACGGTGCTTCAGCAAGGGCGTGATGCCCTCGCTACCCCACACTCCCGGATGTTGACCAATGACCAGCTCCTGGTTGAGTGTCACCATCTTCCTGTAACACTGGCGGCCTTCGATTGGATGGCCCTTGAACTGATCCTTACACTTGGAACACTGGGTCATGTGCAGAACTCAAGTTAAGTGTGAATTACAAACTATTTGATTTATATTAAATACAATTAACACTAACCACTTGTTCACTTGGAACAAGACAAACAAAATGAAAGGTATTTTGACGGGTTTTAGTCACCTAGTTCAAAAATCGTTTCTGCTCTTCAAGACCAACAAGATAATTGGCCATTTCAGGGGTTTTCGTCAACTTGTTTAACGTATTTCTACTCTTCACTCTCTTTTACAAATTTTCGTCAGCTGCTTCAAAACAGCGTTCAAAATTAAGCCCATGCTCGGCCATTCCGAAACCGAAAGTGATCTTTGCCATTATTGATAGCTAAATTCTTCATAAAAATTCTGAATCAAAATATCTTTTTGCCACGTAGTTAAACGTAGCAAGGACTCTAAATAGGTGAAAAATAAAATGTGACAGATTTTAACCCTTAGCACTTGACTCGATATCTTCAATTTGTTCTCCTTCAGCTACATTGTTGATTACTTCGTATATGTGTGTGTTTTTCCATCGCTTTTGTGTCGGGTTTTCGGGATTTTTTTGTTTCGTTTTTATAGAGATCCATTTAAACTAGCCCATGCTGAACTGGACAATTTGAACAAAACAGAAAACAAATCAATAAATAGCCGAACAAAGAAATAAAGAAACAAAAAGGTCCCAGTTGCCGCTGATTACAAAGACTATAGACTCATTTTTACAGTATAAACATCGACTTGATGTTATATATCCAAAAATATCAATGTAGATACAATTTAGCTATTCACAACTCTGTTGGAGGTTTCGACTTCTATTTCTTCTCGCTGGTTTTTATGTACATTCAACACCAAGTCGAGGCTAATGTGAGTGTGTAGTCATTGTAATCAGCGGCAAATGGGGAATCAAAACTGGACAACGGCAGCAAGTACGTGCCAAGCTGTTGCAACGACACTGACCTGGTTTTTGTAACAGTCTGTTGTCGAGCCTCTGCAGTCGGCTTCAGTGTTGTTCTGACAATTGCAGTTCTTGCCCAGTTTGTCACACACGTCGCCATGGCCGTTGCACATGCATCTTAATTACAACCAGATAGGAGTAAGCCAGACTTTCATTTTCGCCGAAGATAACTTTATCACAAAACATTTTATAGGTTGGGTGTAGGAGTGAGCGTGATTGTCAAGTCCGTTAGATTATTAGCTTCAATCTATTTACTGGATCTAAATCATAAAGTTATAACAAAGTTCTTTTCGCTACAATGGGGCAAAAGTGTGGAACCCAAGACATGAAACATCACTATTCTAAGTTCAAGAAAAATATAAAACTGTTGCTATGTAACTTGTCTGAATCGCCACAAGCTTGAAAGAGGTACTTTTATGCATTTATATTTTCCATTTCTTTTTTGTATTTGTGTTTAACATTGTTAATATTAAGCTGTAATTAGTTTATGGTGCTCACTGACTGAGGATAACAAATTTCCAGGAGTTTTCCAGGAGTTTTCCAGGGTAGAAAGTCTCTTTTTCCATGACCCAACCCTAAATTCTCACTTGCCAGAAAACAAAAACAATATCAAGTTAACTTCTTCAGCTTTTCGGTGGAAGCAAAAAAGGACAAAAATGACAAAAATCCCCAGAAAAAAGACTTCCTGAAATAGAGTCTTGATAAAATACAAAAAGTACAATCACGAGTCAGATACTTCTGCAGGTTTTGGTTAATGCTTATAAAAGTGTTGAAAAATTTTCCACAAAATTCCAGGAGTTTTCCAGAGGCACAGGTCTCCATTTGAAACAACCTTAACTGAATTGGGCCGGCCTATATAAATAAAGTTCATAGATACATAAATATAGTTTGCAATAATTTCTCACACATGTGAACGTACAGCGGAAGCCTGAATAACTGAAATATATTTGTAATCGTCGACGGCCTCGTCACTATTTTCGTATTTGGTTTTTAAACAGCTAAAATGCTTTGAAAAAAGCAACAAATTTACGTTTTTCGGAAATGGTAATCAAGGAATAAACGTAATTGCTGATTTTTGAAAAAATGACCCTTCCTACTGAAAATTCCTCCTGTGAGTTCCTGTAGATCATTAAGCCTTTGTCTTGTCTCTCGGCGTTCAATAAGCACTTTGCATCGCGTGACTGAGCCTCATTATCCTGGATGGCAAGCGGGCCCAGTGTGGGTGCGAAACATCATAAATTCAGATCCTTGATTCAGCTCTAACATCATGTAAAATATAAGATAAAGTTTTTAAAGCTGTGCTTTTTCTGGAGGGTAAAATATGTCGTATTTTCGCACCGACGCTGGGTGGCATGCGGTCCAGTACCATCAGTTAGTCACGTGATGCAAAGGGCCTATCTGGGACCATAAAAGAACCACGCCACTCAGTCCAAAAAATACTAGGGTAATAACCCTGGTGTTGTGGCCTGTATTAATGTTGTTGTAAAAGCGCTTAGAGATGTGAGCACCGAAACCTTTTTACAATTTATATGGGAACAGAAATCGACTGAACTCACTTGGTGCAGTAACCATTGAGGAAGAAGTAACCTTTCATACACTCCTTGCACTCTTTACCCCTGCTAAAGTTCCGGCACAAACATTCTTCATCTTCATCGATTTTCAGAGGCCCGTGAGTCAGCCATTTCTTTATCTACAAAGACGAGAAAACTACAGGTCAGACGAAAACAACCTGGGCATTTGCCCTCTTGTTTTAGTTGCTGCATGATTTTCTTTAATATTTATATATTGTTTATTTATTCGTTATTTATTTTTAGATTTAGCGATAGATTTTAGCACTCAGTTATACCAATTCACATTAAAATGGAAAACTTAAACCACCTCCTAGTTACACCCTCAACTAAGAAAATTTCAAAAACAAGAAAAATTGATCTTGTCCCAGATCTCGTTTTGTCATTTCGAGGGCAAAAAAAGGAAGCAAGGAATGGAAGAGATCACAGAAAAAGTAAAAAATACTGACGTGAGCAAAAGAAAACCAATTTACAGAAACAGACAGTATAGAGATTTGAGCAACAATTGAAAAAAATAATATGGTTTCGTGATTTTCCAGTCAGGAAATAGTATTTTCACTGACCTGTAGACAAAGTAAATTTCTGTTAACCGCGAGGATGAGCCTACAATGAGCCTAAAACCGTCTTCATCTGATAAAAAGTCTGACAGCACAGCACGGAGTGCATGCACCATATCAGAGTGCACCCGGAGATACTTTTTAGAGGTCTTCAAAAAATGCAACGACAAACGTCTGAACATGAAATTCCCTGACGTTTCACTAGTTTCTGGGGAGGTGATCTACCTAACCCAAGTAAAAAATTCCCTGAAAGCTCCCAGGCCTTATACAACAAAATGTCGCTTCCTTCCCGCCCCGGCCGGCCCAACGAAGTACTCACCTGTTCTGAGTCGAGAGACAAACTCCAATTACGTGCCTTCAGTAGGTCCTTTTTGTCCATGCAGACGTTCGCACTGTGGTTACACGCGTTAAAACACGAGCGACACGTGCCATTGTTCTCTGCGTTTCCAACGTACAGAGGCTGACAGAACTGGCATTTCTCTCCCTGTATTAAGTGTTGAAAGTCGGAACACGTAAACTCCACAGTCAAAGTAAAAAACATCACATGTACATGTAACACACACTCTAGGGTTCGTACATATATTTGACCGCAACATTCCAGACTTTTCCAGACTTATTCCAAACGTTTTTCCTCAGTTTCCAGACTCAAAGTTATGTATAACATACCGTGGTGTGATTTCTGCAGTCCGTGCAGTTGTCCAACGCCGCCTCACTGAGACACTGTCCGTGCGCATTACACTGACACTTCACGGAGCAGTTGCGAGACGTCCAACCGAACCAGCACTGACACACATCGGGCCTCACACACGTGCCGCTCACACATCCCTGACTGCACACCGCCATACACTCCTTCTCACCGGCACTGTGGGGTGGAAAATGACCATGAATGAGCCTCAAGCTCCTCTTACAAATCAACTAATGAAACAGCTTACCCAGGGCCCGCAGAGCAGGAAGAGAGAGAGGGAGGGGGGGGGGGGGGTGAACACAATTATCAATTTTCAGAAGAGGATTTTTTAATGCTTTTTTTTTCAGTTTTCATTTTCTGCGTTACTCATTCAGTGAATGCAAGTTTGTCTTTCTAAAATTAAATCATCCGTCTACAGGCTGGAGCGTACTAGCGTTGGCTTAGTAACGAAAGAAAACAAGTTTTGAAAGCTCTTTTGTTGTGAACAAAAACAATAAAAATTTGTAAGGATGCGTTTTACACAGCACCATTTTTAAAAATTCCCCGGAGAAGCATTCCCCCGGATCCCCTGCCTCGCTAAGAAACAGCATTGCTCTGCTGACCATGTTAAAGGCCGCGGAGATTGGGGGGGGGGGACAAGGGGTGCATTTGTCCCCTGACTTTTTCTGAAAAGAATAAAGAACTTCTGAGAAAGTTTTTTTGCCCCCACCATCCCCTCCACTTTGAGTCACTAGTCAACTCCCCCCTCCCCCTCCCTCACTTTGAAAGTAGGTCCGCGGCCTATGCATGTTAGCTAGTGATATCAGTAGAAACTACTCCGCTAGCCTTGCAATGATAAGTAAGCCGGCATCCTTTTCAGGTGTCTTCATTTTTCAGGTGTCTTCATTTTTGCGGAGCTGAACAAGATAGTGTCATTTAAAATCGAGTTCTATCGCAAGATTGCGACGATGTCGAATACTCTACATCACCTCCAGCTTAAAGCCTGTTTCCCATTTTGACGTAAACCGTCGCAAACAATTTGCGGATGGGGTGTTTGCGAGCCAACAGAAATCGTTTGCGTAAATGGGAAGACATTTTACCATTTGTTTCAGACATGTCTCGTTTCTGTCTCCGACGATCGCAAACAAGCGATAGAATATAGCAAGATCTCTACGGAAGGTCTGCGACCGTTTGGGACGCGACAACGAGAAATAGACCTGTGGCATGGAAATGTCATCTCAAAAGAGCTTACGAGCGATCGCAAATAATTGTCAGGTTTGTCGCAAACAGTTTGTTGATGACCGCAAACCGTTTGCGTCTGTTTGCGATGATTTACGTCTGTATGGGCAACAGGCTTAAGGTCGATTATTATGTTGGTCTGCAACAAGTTAGTTTTTCGATTAACTTGATGTGACCAAAACCAAAACACAAACAAAACACAATTGACAAAGGATGACGGAATCTGGCTTGACCTTTAAAAACGGTTACAAACTTTTCATATATCTGCAGTGTTGTTACGTTGATAAAGTTATATCCTACAAAACTCTCTCTCCGAAAAGCCGCACTACTTATTGTCCGGAGTGCTCTTGTTAGGTTTCGTTAGATTTTCGCGTTACTTTGTTTTCTTTCGTTACATACTTACTCAACTATTCTGAAATACCGTCATTCCCAAAATTTATTGCTATCAGTTCTTAGTTGATTTGGGCTATAACAGTCGGAATTGCATTTTCTTATTACAAGAATGGAATATCACTGGTCGGCTTGATCCAACAAATGGAAAGCACCCTAGTAACTCCGAACGGAGTTTTCCAGTTTCGTATTCGCAGTTACCGCTAGTTACAACGACTACAGGCTCGTTTTTACAGCGTAAGTTAAACATATTCATAAATACCCAAGTAGAATCGATCTATCATAGGCCGCGGTGCAGCTTTGAAAGTGGGGGGGGGGGAGGGGGGTCGACTAGTGACTCAATAATCGCCTTTATTTGCACCTTCAAAATATTTACAAGAATAATAATAGAACATAATTACAATTTAAATAAATAAA
>JAOBYE010514862.1:0-13056 GCA_025403585.1 Parazoanthus swiftii
GACTAATCCAGCCGAAAAGAAGAGAAATGTGCGTGGATACAGAGAATCAGATTTTTATGATTTGGGTTGAGAGAGACTCAGTCTTACAATATTGATGAGTCAGTATGATATAATTTTGTATATAATGTCTATGCAAAGTGAAATCTATTCATTAAATCTTTATTTAAGTTGTTAATCAATCTCTTACACTAAAAAACTGAAAGCAACTTTTGAGCAACTTTTGGACTTTGGGGCAACTTTTGAGCAACTTATTAGAGTTTTGGAGCAACTTTTGAGCAACTTTTTGAGAAAATTGGAGCAACCTTTTTGAGAAAATTGGAGCAAATTGTGGACAGCCCTACACAAAACCTCATTTTTCTATATTTATTTTTTTTGGTTGGTTAAATATCGCAGCTGCTGCCGTTACTACCATATCCTCTATCAGTTCTACCAAACTTTAGTAAGAGATGGTCATCTTCAATATTCTAAAAACTTTAACTACAAGTTAAGGGCCGGCGGAGCAGGAACGGCGGGGAGGGGGGCAGGGGGGCCATGCCCCAACCGCTCAATTTTCACGAGCCTGGCACTCAATCACCGCTCAATCGACACACATACGATCAGATCTTTTGAAAGTTTCTTGTATTATTCTTTGATAATTTGGAGGTTCTAGATATTTGTCGGGAGATTTGTGAGAAAAAATCATAAACTACGAGACTCGCAACAAGTCATGCGATTGGTAGCTCTGGCTTTTTGTTGTATTTACTTTGTTATTTAAGTGTTTTGTTGGAGTTCAAGTTCGAAAACTGATAGAATGTTCTACATTTGGTCCAGTGTTTAATGGAATTCCGCTGATGATCAGTTGCTGTTTTATTGTTTCTTTCAGAGTTATGCACCGATTTGTTTGTTTCAGTTAGAAGTTTGAGTTCGAACTACATTCACGAAGGTGATGGTTTTCAGTAGATCTTATCAATGTATGTAATTCGAATACACTACATAACAACTAAACTCTTTACACTGTGTGAAGTTCTGAGATCAAATCTCATATAAGTAAAGCAACTTTCTTTAACGAGGGTAACACGTGACAGTAATTCAACTGATAAACTTGTTGTCCTCCGTGCGCACTTATCCACCCTCTGTCTCTGTTCTTTTTTTCACGGGGTAATTAAAGCTAAAGCTACATGGATCGGGAGAAAGTAGAAACAGACGTTGGAGTCACTGAGGATTGACGGATCAGCTATGTACATGGCGGGGACACGTGGCCGGAAAACAGCCAGTTCATATGATACACTTCATGGGTTTACTCGTGTTACTTACTTGGTATCCCAGAAACTAACTTTAAAGGTCTGAGGACCCGCACGGCCCGTAGGACCTTCAGGGATTCAGTGCCATGTGATGAGTTGTTGCTGAGTCGAGATAACGCCGTCCCAACCACACTGCAAAGGAAACACAGAAACATAAAAAAAACGCACCATAATTCTTTAAGATATATTACCAAAAGCCTTTCATATCCAATAAAACGCTACCTGACCTTTCAAAACCAACATGTGCATAAAGTGTTGTAGCTTTGGTACTGAAAAGTTTCATTTTTGGAAAACTTAATAAAAGTATTTTTTAAAACAACAAATTAGTATGAGAATCATAGTATGCCCAAGTGTCCCATAAATTCATAAAAAATAATACGCGATCCGTTCGTTCACACGTTCGTAAAAACTATTTCACCCGCCATCGTAAAACAAATACCTTCAGAGAACAATATGCAGCCGTGAATCACTTTTATTACGGTCTCACTGGCTGATCTTGCTATAAACTAATAAAGCAAGAGTTTAGTTTATGCCAAAAACTAGCAAAAGCAACTTGAGGACAGTATTCCGTAAACCGATGCTATCAAGTTAACCGAATGCTCACTAATTTTAAGAAAACATGGCAAACTTGAAAGTATTGTCTTCCAATGATATGCACCTTTGAACTTGTAGGTAGTACGCCCCACTGGCCACAAACAAAAACTTTGAGTCCAGGCTGGTAAGGCAGAAATAAGCAAATGTATGAAAACTTGGAAACCGACCTCGACTTGAAGTTGTTGTTCATGGCCATTATTATTATTATTATTAACATAATTAACGTAATTACTAACATACGTTAACGTTTGTTACAGATTGCAGGTATTTTCGTCAATCAATTTTTGCCAACGCTTACATGGAAACAAGACGTGGTTCAAAGGGCTCTCTGATGGCTTTGCGCATGCTTGGCATTGGGGGTTCAGCTATTGACAGGAAACTGAGTATGTTTCAAGCTAAAAAATGCATGAACATACACCGCTTCATATCCCAATCTAAGTTTCTCAAGTGGAAAATGGTACGGATGATGGTCTGTTCTTTACGGCTGATTAAACTGGACTGTCAATTTTTATGTTCCGGACCGGAACACAAAGTAAAAATTTCCTTAAAATTGCTTAAAACATTAACAGAACTATTGATCATTGCTTTATTGGTGGATTAGGATTTATTTTTGAAAAAAATCTTTGGATAAATACCGTAAAAATTTAACTGCTAAAAAAAGCCCCTTTCAACGCATCGTGTCACGCTCAGCATAAAAAACTTCTTTGGACAACAATTGTTTAATGGATGGGAGTGACAACCAAAATTTGAATGCTACACGTCTGGAAATATAATGCCTCTCGACTTTTCTAAAAACTGACACACGGCCAATTTCGGAGTGCTTTTATGCTTTTTTAAAGCCTTTATCTCCTTTTAAGTGCGGACAAACAACTCTGCGAGCGGAAATGATGTCTGATACGATGACGTCAATCTTTACCGTTTACGTCATCGAAAACAGTGGATGCATAAAGACCTGCGGCCTTTCTCGAACGTCCTCCGGTCTCCAATATGGCTTATTAGGTTGTATTGTTTGAGACTAACTGAAACTCCCTGCCATTTTCCCCTCCCACAAGGGCAATACTCCATTCTCTGTGAATTGACCTGTACCGCCTTCCACAGTGCAGAAGTCCAAAAGCATATCTTTAACATTTCAAACATTTGTTCACCTACGTTAAGAACCGAATTTCAACTAAATAAATCTCAAAGTTTTGAAACGCTTAATTTTTAGTTATTTTGATTATGTAAGTGAAATAGCGGGTTCAAACAGATGCCAGTCCTCAGGTAGTTATTACGGAAAAATTCAAAACTCTTGACAGTTTCTTTCATCTCTACTATATATGTAGCTATAGGATATACAACTTTGAATCTCTCAATATTTAGCAAAAACTCCGCTATGATGAAATCTTCCAAGAAGTCGTTCAAATGGGAAATCTCCCTTATAGCAACCGCTCCAGCTTTAATTTCGTAGAGAACCACTTATAATAGTGTTCAACTTGTTGTCTTTGCTAACGATTTCGTAAAAAGTTATTCAAATCCGTCCTTTACACGGCTGCCTCAATATACTCCTGCGTGGCTCTAATGCCGATTCTTAGTTACGACTAGTCCAAACGAGCTAAAATTCACGCTGCGGCAGCCCGAAAGCGTAAACTCAATAAAAATCATTGTCAAGGTGGTAAACAGTTATAAGCGCAAGGGTTGAATAAAGACTTGGAAAGTCTGTAATTGAAAAAAGGCCTCATCACAAGTATCTTCAAACATGATTTGCGTATCAAGTTTGGTCTGTCTGTGTATATCACCTGCTCAATGATGGGGCTTTAGGTACCAAATACAGACTATACTTTCATATATCATTTTCGTTCGACATTGTATGCCATATCGTTGTATGATAATGGTAATTGACTGTATCCCAGAGGGATCTCGGTCTACCAATATATTTTGACATTTGAATATTCCAGATATTTTCCGTGTCTTCACCTAAAATAGATTCATGACCTAAAAATCTAAAAATGTCCTTGCATGGTCCATCAAAACACCATTTTGCTTATGTAAAATTTCCAAGATCCATTTGTCGTGGGGGGGGGGGGTAATCGTAATGTCCATTTATGTTGAATTCGACCGAGTAATGACTTTAAGCCCCTTCAAGGACATAAATGTAGCAAAATTCAAAAGTCACACGCAAATCTGATTTTCATTGACTTTCCATGACAAGTTCTCCAGGCCTGGATACTGAAATGTTAAAGGTATGCAAATACCGAACGCTGTAAACTGACTGTTTTCTGCTTTACTGTGTGTGACCATGTACATATAATTTCAAGGTGTGCTTATATTAAGTGCACAACACGTGTCAGTGTACAAGACATAATACGCATCAGTAATACGCGTAACTTGTGCATTGTCTGAGTAAAGAACCACGCGAAGTCCCATCAACTGCGATACTGGCCTTCCGACATCATTTGTGGTGTCCAAAAATACATATATTTTTAAACAACGGATCATCATTAACAACGATAACAAACAGCAGGACGGTTCCAATACCGGAAATTTGGCTGGTATATTTTAAAACTTCCTCAAGACTAAACATTGAAGGAAACGTTTGCCTTGTAAAAGACTTACTCAGTTAGTCAAAACATTGGCCCCTTGTGGTATTATTGCTGGTTTGCGACTACACGTAGTCTTTGTTATAAGAGACCAGATAATTCTAGCTAATTCAAGCCGAGGCTCATTTTTCTTGATTTTTTGGTGATATCAACCTTAAGTTCTCCTTAAATTGTCCATAGTTTTGTACAGAATAAACTGCAAGTAGTTTGGAAAAATATTTATTTTTCTGGTTTAGGACCTGAACCTGGGTGTGGGATTGTTATCAATCTTTTCTTAAAACTGGGATAACTTGCGATTTAGTGTTCTTGCAAAGTTTGTTCTTACAAAAAGACTTATGTCTAAAAGAGAAACTGTAGTAAAAGTATTAAAACAGAAACAGACAAAATTATAAAAAGGGGTGAGCACGTAAAACCGAACAGGCTGCGGATTTAAGACGAGCAGAGGGCAACAAACCCGGAGTTATAGACACTGAAAGAGTAACAAACAGAAGAGAGCATCGACAAGTACGCTAATGTAAAATAAAAAGTCACATTGACACATCCACAAGTATTAAAATAGATTCAACGAGCCACGATTATTATAATAGACTCGGGTTTTAATCACAAAGTAAAAGTGCTTGATTTACCAATCAGCCTCAGATGTTAACCATCTTCAGATTGATCTGAACCCAGTGACAAAGGCAAAAAAAAAATAAAAAAATTACTGAAACCAGTATGCACTTCTCGTTTGTAGCCTTTGTACAGCCGATCAAAAAGCCATGTTAAAATACTCGACTCGCCTATCTAGTTTCATTACCTGTTTAGATTACTAAATGTCGCAAAATTTGGCATCGGTAAGTTGTTTTTATCCTCAAATGCATTTGCAAGAATCACCAACCGTTCAACTACGAATCCAACGGGAATAGTTGCTATTCGCCATGGCACAGACCAGAAAAACGGCCAAATAAAAGGGAAGGTAACAGTTCAAACCAACATCTAATTGTTGACAAAGACAATGAATACATGGTGAAACGTTTCGTTTTACAATGCGATTCCGACTAAACATGTTGGAAGCAAAAAACAGATTTCAACCCCTTTTAGTTTCGAATTTGAAATAAGTAACACTGAATTACAGATCGTGGTAAAACACTGGGTTTTATTGGTCGTTTAGATCAAAGCAATACGATTTGTTATGGCTGGGTTCATAACTGGTCAGGTAGCTAGCCGGCTAACCGGCTAGCTACATATTTTAACTGAGGTAGTGTATGTTAGGTGAAATCTTTACAGGTACTGCCGTAACCTGAATAGCACGTTATGATTCAGATTTTGCAGAAGAAAACAACATTTAGTTGAATTTATATAAACGGACGTTATCAGGCGAATCTCAGTTTATTTAATTGGTCGCATCTTGGAGTCTTATTCACCTGTTCATAAGCTGTTACATTTCACTCAATTTTGATGGCAAAGTTTACAGTTTTGTGGTTTAAGACATCCCAAAATAGAACTAATAATTGCAAGAAGAAATTCAAAAACTGTGCAAAAAAATAACGATGACAGCAAAACTGTTGGTGACAAGCGAAAACCTTAAACCAAATATTATTGCAAACAAAATCGAACTCAGCCGGGTCACGGAAAAGCAAATTAAAGTTTTGTATTAGTTACGATGGTCAAGTGAGAAATTCTCAAATTCGCTTTCATTTTCCCTTTCGAAAACTACAATTTGAATACCTCATTATTTCAAAAAAGCGACTTGGAAAACTATTTCGCGCTAAGCCGAATCTATAGGCGAAGTAAAACTTACATGTAAATTTTTATTGGATCATCCTAAGTCACCGAAAACCAAACAATAGCCTTTGTAGTACAGGTTATCCTATTTTAGCTCCCTTATAAGCGTGGCACAGCGGGTTTTCTTGCGAGAATAAGGTTTTTCGTCACCACCAGATAGCCGAGGTTTTTTGGTTGATAATTAGGGAGAGCCGAGCGGCCTCGAGCGCGCTTACTATTCGTACACAAGTTAAAATATCCGGCATAAACAAAACGACCTTAGAACAGCTGATGACGCCACACAAAACTCAAGCCAGTTCAGAAAGCAAATAAGATAATACACAATTTCACGGCAAAGTTACTTACCCAACTACAACCACGACGAAGTCAAGAATATTCCAACCGTTTCTGAGATACGCGCTTGGATGAAGTATGAAGCCATAAGCGATAATCTTGACCACAGCTTCAATGAGATAAATAATGACAAAAACTAGTTCAGCGACTTCCTGCAGGAAAAAAGAGACGAGAAACCGATTTGCGAATCATTAAAGTAGCGAAGTTTTCCCCCAATTTCACTTGCATTCACAAAAAAATAGTTTTTTAAAATCTACAAAAATAATTAGTTTTTCCATATACGGCTTACCAGTTTTTGGTTTAGTTCCGTCGTGTCTCCGCCCGGCAGAGGTTTGTCCAGCATTAGAACTATACAGTTACTAGCAATCGTCAGCAAAATAAAATATTCAAAGGTCCTAGCTACAGTCAAGGACAAAATAGAACCGCGATTGTCCACAAGAGCCAAAAACAATTACAGAAATAAGCGAACCTAACACTGATCTTATAAATTAATCACCAGTTTTTGTGTTATTTCATTGATAATAATTTATTTTTACTTTTCCAGCGAAAAATCAGAGTGCAATGCGAAACTAAAAAAGCAATTTCCAAGGCGATATTTTCATCTTGCTTTCAATAAAAATACTTCAAAATTAAATTGACTCCAACTAAATTTTGACTTGATTTACGATGCACGTACGGCTTGAGATCGTCACAGACCTAACATCTAACTTTGCGGAACGCCAAATTTCAAAATACTAAATTGACCATGAAACGAGAGTTAGACTTCATAGAGAAGATAACCCTCAACAGGAAAACAAGTAATTTGTTCGTCTGCTTACAGACAATTATGAAAATAAAAAAATCTAAATTCAAACACTAACTCCCACAAAAAGGATATTTTGATTCGACAACTTTCTTGCAGTAGAATCGGATAGAGTTGTCTTCTCCTAGACAAAGCAAGGCCCTGTTTGATCGATTTGCCACCTCCAATACATGATCCCCATACAGCGACATTGAACGGTACTTTCGTTGGAAAGCTTCGGTGGCGGCGCGGAATTTTCCGTTTTCTGTCGCAGCCACTGTTTTGCTTGAATCTCGCTCTTCCTCCGCCATCGAGTCATGTCATTAAAACAACTTTTCGTTTCTTTCTCGATAATCTGCTGGCACAAAAAGTAAGAACGCCATCAAAGCGGCATCAAATGTTGAAATCCATCTCTATTTTCAAGCCGATCTCGGCTTGCAATACGCAAAGAAAATTATTCTGAAATTAAAAATACGTTGTCAGAAGTCCATAATTTACATATGAAGCCCGCCAATCGCTGTCAACTTATGAAGCCAGCTATCAGCTTGTGTAATTGGTGTATCTGGGGAAAATAAAAAGACAGTGCTGTTCTTTTCTCGCAAACACAGCTGCCTGATCGCATCGAATTAACGGAACAAGGCTTCGAAGAGTAGCGCAGACATTTGATAAATATCAGTCATTTTTTGATGGAAAGCTCTGGTTCGAAGAAGTTTATTATATAGCACAGATTTTGTATGCAATTTTTAATATTGAAAAATTGAAGTTGCATAAACATTTATATTATTTTGCGCCTGCGTATTCATCAAATCGGGTTGTTTCGTTTTATGCAATATACATTCATTTCTTGGATTGTGTTTGTTAAAAGTTGTCTTATCACGTTCAAGAAGTCTTCATTTACATATGTTGTACAATATATTATGATATACACCAAGAATACAACGCATTCAATTCTTTTTGAGAAAAATTTGCATGAAGCTAACATTAATTCAGGAAGAATTCCTTATGGTTAAAAATATTAAGTTGCACTAAACGATGCGGTTTTTGTATCCAAACTACATAATAACAAACTTGTCCAAGGATATTAGAATAGCGCAAAACGACTGAACTCGACTACGATTTCAGACTTTATGTTTTCGTTTTAACTTAATGCCGGTTTAATTCGCAAATGTTCTGATTGCCGTTTAACTATGACCACAAAGTTGATCAATCGATCTTAACTTCAGTTGAACAATACTGCTGAAAGCGCATGACAATGGTGGTTACACATTCGAACGACACTTCAAACAATTCTGTATTGCCAAGCGTTGTGTTGGTGGAAACTGCGCAAACTCGGGGTCAGTTGTTGCCAGACAACTGGGTGCACTTTTGTTCCTAACTGCAATTACAAAATTTAAAAGGGACAATAAAAATTTTGTCTTGATTATTTCCCCGATTGTTTGGTGGGTGGCTTATTCATAATTAAGTGTTTCTCGAGTGCAAACAATATCTTTCCACCTGGAACCACGGTCTTCATGAAAAAGTTCAAGCTGAATTCCAAAACTATTGTATGCGACTAGGCGAACGTGGTCGAGAAGCTAAACCGTAAACAATGATTATGAAAAAGCTTTCTCTGTCTTCACTGAAGCACTATCGACCGAGGTAAACAAAATATCGTGTTAGTATTTTTTTAAGACTTCGCAACGAAGTTATTAATTTCGGATTACGATATATATGAACCTGGAAGTTTCACGAGCTTCGCTTGAAGGTCGAGAGCATTCATATTTAGATCACTGTTAAAAATAACCTTCTTCAAAGAACTGCAGAATAAGCGTTTTAATGCTAATTCAGTGTTTATGAAACTCATTCTTAACTGCGACTATGATGTTCTGTGGACGAGCTTAACGAAATGGAAGGAAAACACTCGACACCTAACACATCAGTTCGGTAACGACGAGCGTATTATACTGTGCCGACATGGGGTTTGTAATAAATACAAACTATTGGTTGGGCACCTGCACTGACCTGAAGAAAAAGATTATTTGTTTTGGCAAATGTCGCCGAACGACATCATGGCGCGCAACTTTTAATAATTTGAAAATGCAGTAACGAACGACAGATTTGCACTCAGTCCGAGACTGAAATCCAGTCCAAAACTGCACGTCTTAAGACAGGCCAGCATTGCACATGACATCCCAATTATTTTACTTATTCAAGGAATATGTCGACTGAATTGAATACAGCACTTTTGGATCTGCAAGAAAGAATTGTAGAGCCGTTTGCTTTTTGCTTACAAAACCATTTATTTCTTGATCTCGTATCTCTCACTTCTTGCTTAAGGGGTATATCGCAGAGGGGAGCTATCAACGTAATCTTTTGTAGCAACGGACACACAATATCGCAACTTGTTGTTATCTAGTTGTTGGTTCACAAAACGCCAAACACTTATGAAAATTAATGATATTTTTAAAAAACCTTTCAATCCTAAAATGGTAATTTTTTAATACAAAACAAACCATACAGTTTGATAAATTCGTTCACCGTACTCCGTATAACGCCCTCAGGCAAGAAGTGTGAGAGCTAAAGAACAGAAAGAACTACCTCTTTTCAGGATCATTTCTTTCATTAAACAGCAATTGGAGATTACTTTTCTGTCAACAAGCTAATTGTCTTCACAGAAATACTTAGTTTTCTGTGCTGAGTTCTGAGCAATGCGCGGAGTTGTTAGATGAAATGTGTTTGGGAAAAAAACAAAAAAAGGTCGACCGAGAACGAAAGACACAGCAAGAAGTTTTGTTGCTGCATTATTCAAATGTTGCGTTGAAAATGTATTTGCAAATCGTTTTCGGCTAATATGAAATGTAGTCATCCAATGACTACAAAGTCAGTGAATACGTAACTAATCCCAAGTTTCTGATAAGAACCTATTTCGAGAAAAACTTTTGGAGGATCGTGATTACATGAATGTAATAGAATCACTTTTAAAACACGCCAACAACTCTTACTACGTGAAATGATTTGCAAATGATGCTGTATGTGAACGAATTACAAAGTCTCTCACTAACCTGCCGAGTGGGTTATTTCCCAAATATCTTGTTTGGACCGATATATCATAACGCACATCGATAACTTTGCCAGATATTTTGCTGATACTTGCTGGATATCTCAACGAAATTCCCCTTAGCTTAAACCTTCCAAGACTGACGTGACAAACATTTGATCTTTTATCGTTATAAATAACACTCCTCGACGTCAACTGACTTGCACCTGTTAAATAGTCTTTTAAAACCTCTTTACCTCTCGCTGTTCTTCATTCGAACACGGACTCGTGCTCGCGCGCGGTTGTTTGTATCTTCACTTGCTATGCCGTGGTTGCTTACAAATGTCGAAAATAACTACGGGAAGTCATAAATTTGACTTATGAAGCAAACGAACAGGTGTCCCTCGGACTGCCCAATCAAAGGGTTTGAAACTTGAATATGTTCCTTTGAAACACAGATAAAGCATTTAGCAATTTGGCAGAGTTTCTAAGCTCTAAACATGTATGGGAGCCTTGATGACTGCTTGTTTATTTTGAATTGATTAGCAACTGGAAAATCACGGGGCGCTGCGTTTTGTCGGCTTTTGCCTGGGATTTCTTCAACGTGTATTTTGCTGATACTGTCATCGCCGGTTTTCAATGAGGCTACAGTGAATTTAACATCACAGTTTAACATTTACTCGAAGATAAAGTGCTGATAAAAACAAAGCAAAGGGCCAATGAAATTGTGGCAGCGAGCAAGCAATGCTTGGAGATGAAATAAGGCCGTAGTCTGAAAGTTCTGTATACACTTCGATGCAAAAAATTTTGGTAAACGATACGCGAATTGTGTGAGAACAAAAATGGTCTTCATTTGATTACCGAAAGTGGGCGAATCTAGATATTCGAAGACTCGAGTGTCTTAGAAACAGCGTCGCATACAGAAATATTTGTTTTCAAAACACAGAAAATTAGGTTATGCCTCGTGGACTCAAATGAAACAAAGGCTTTTCTCATGGTTGCTGTTCTGAACTGGTTTCTTTCAAGAAAAACGCAAAATCATATTTGAAGTTTATCGGTCAAATGTTGGTTGTCAATGAGTGAAACAAGAACATGAACTGATGAAGTCCTTTCAAACTAAATATAAACTAAACCGACAAAGCTTAACTTGATGATTTTTCGCAAATGTTTCCCCAGCAACAAGACCATAAGCTTTTTTGTTTTTCGTATTTTCACTTACGTTCTTGACACATAATATATCCGCTCGCCTGCAGAATCTGGTGAAGTGTCGAACTTGCAAATACCTAAAGCTGTCAGTAATACTTCAAAATTCGTGACTGAAGAAATAATATCTTTATAAATATCATGAACGTTAAATGCGTGAAAAAACACAGAACTGTACTGGACAGACTAGACTGTACTAGACAGTTTTTTCAGCGTTTTTCCAAGGTTAATCAGGTTGTTTGGTGGTCTCAATGTATTCTAGAATTTATTCTAAACTAGGTCAGCTCTGTGCGTTTTCGTAAAAAACTGTAATTTAAATATTTTTCTATACTCGGCAAAATTTCAAGATTGAACAAATACTTTCGTTTTCACAGTTAATGAAAAACTATCAGGAAGATGTTTTTCAAGGAAATTAATTCTAAAGTTCTCAAACGCTGTTTCCGTTTTTATAGATTCAAAAAAATGTAGACAAAAACTATACTTGTTTCATTTTGTTTCTACTCGTAAAATTCTACTTGTTTCAGTTTGTTTCTGCTCGTTAAAACTACATTAATTGCAAATTTATTTGCTTTTTACCCTCTTTAAGCCTCTGCAGGCCGTCCATTTTTGATCGTGGCTTTACTGAACATACTTTCTACAAGACGTCACAAACACTGAATTAGTTCATAACTTCTCAGCGTTAGTATGTAATGTCTATTTTGAACCCTAATTACGTATAATAGTCTTAAATGCGTCCACACTTAAGACCTTTCTTCATATATTTGAAGAGTGTTAAGAGCTCATATTCTTAGCTCATTAGCCATGTTTATAAATGGCATTCTTACGATTTCGTCGCATATTATCAACTTATTTTAAAACATTCCCATTGATATCAGGCGTCCCAAGGCGGACATTTAACCAGTCTTATTATGGCACTGATGCAATAAATTGACAGTTTTTCTGCGTCGGCGAGTAAGCCAAATGCGTGGTTCAATCAACAAGAGTTGATGTGGTTTCTTTCAAGACGTAGGATTGGTTAGGAGGCTGACGTTTTTGAGCGTTAGCCCTTCGTCACAGCAAATTGACGATGGGTTTTGCTCCCACGGAGACCTGACGCTCGAAAAATCCAACCTTATACAGCCATAAATACACCTTATCAAGTCACACATACGGCACGGATGGGTTAGTTGTTTGAATAATTGATTGACCGACTGACTGACTGACTGATTGATTGATTGATTGATTGACTGATCACGCCGTTTCATCTTCCCAGTCTCTGTATCGTCATCAATAAATTTGATTCTGAGGTTCCATTCATTTGCAAGAGAATTCACTAAGATTGCAAAAAGTATTGGTCCCAGTTTATTTCCCTGCGGAATTCCGCCGTTGATGAATTTGCAGTCGGACATGGTGCTGTTGATTCGCACACATTGAGAACGCTTGGTCAGGAAAAATCTTATCCAAGTGACAAGGACCGGATGGATATCAAGTTTATTCATCTCAGCGCACAGGACATTGTGGTCCACTAGG
>JAOBYE010515195.1:0-13052 GCA_025403585.1 Parazoanthus swiftii
CTCCCGCCTCAAAAAACTGTACAAAACATTCTCTATCTTTGGTAGAACTAGAACTCCGCTTTAAGCATTTCAAGATCGTAGGATTTCTAAAAATTCTCTCGAGTTAATGAACTTGTGTTGACTCACACCGACTTTTGAGTACAGATTTTTTTTTCAGAATAGGGGTTTGACTTTCCGATGTTCAGTGATTTTCCGTCCTGCACATGTAGCTACCTGCATTTAAATTACACGTCATCGGCCTGCATGTGACTCCATGTGTACGCATGATCCAGCGGCTATTTTGGGATATCAAACGGGTCACGTGACTACACTGCCTCGCACATATAAAGACCTATAAATCGTCTGCCGAGCAAGGCGAGGCTGGTCTTTTGAAAATAAAGAAACGCTTTTGAATTTGGTTAAGAACAAGCAAATTGGCACCAAACTGTTAAACAAAGGGGAATCGAAGTTGTTTTATTTGTGGTGATTTCGAGCACTGGATAGTTTACAATCAATCTGTCTACGGTAAGTGCGAAACGCCTCGACGAGGTCACGCCAGCGTAGCTCCGCATTGATCTCAGTCGGATAATTCTGAAGCTTTGCTTTACAGTGTTTCTGCCACAATCCGACAACGTCACTAAGTCGCTGAAGGTCGTTAAACGGTTATATGAGTTATATTTGTAGTTTAATACTTGGAAGTGTACAATAAGTCAAGATCAGGACTCTTGTTCTGATTGCATGCTCAGACGAATGAACTTTGAATCAAAGTTTATGTCTTGAGTGATTACAAAATTGGACGGCTGCGAAGCAGGAGTCCCTGATCTTGTCGATCTTGTTTATCACGAGTATTGGAAGTGATATTAAAATGTAGATCGGATGACGAGTTTGATTACATGCAGAATTGTGCAACACAGTGTCTTGTTTGTTACCATTAAATAAACGAAAATATTTCAGCGCCTAAAATTTAGTTATTTTACAGAAAAAATCATTGAAACGAGCTTGCCTGAGCAAGTCTCACAGTAATATGAGAAAATTCTGCATTTTGCTTGCAGCCCTGAATGGTTGCCATGGTAATTCTCTTTCTTGTGATTGGCTTGGCACAACAAGTGTGTTTTGATAGTGTCTGATAACAGACTCTGTGTAAACAATGGTAGAGATTAATTGACCAGTGCAATGAGATTTGGTGAAAGTGTTCTTATGACAATCATTCAGTTAACATAACTGAGTGGAGTAAAATTTTGTATGATGAAACCATACACAGGATTTCAAATCCAACAAGCCTGGTTTCTCATTTTTATAGACATGGCAATCAGAAGCAACTTCAAAGAAAATTTCGTGTTTTGAACAATTCTTAAATGGTCTTCAGAGGTAAGAATTTTATGCTTATGTTTGTCCAGTTTTCAAATTAAGTGCAAAACTTTGTGTTGTTAAATTTGGTCTGAAATCATGCTGTCTTGTGACTTCAAATGGAACTCTTGCTGTATGCTTGTTTGATTTGAAATTGTGTTACTCTTTCTCAGAGTTTGCTTAATTGTAATACCATGTTTCACTGAATTCAAGAAATATTTGTTTGACCTTGAAATAAAAACACCGAAACAAAATACAAACACGGCTCAAATGACATCTATTGGCTGTGTGAACAGAACGGGAGCAAGAGTGAACGCTTCTATGAACATGGGGAACTTCCGATTGGCTTGGCCATTTAAGTGCGTGCAAGAATGAAGATTTGCACTATAGTCACTGTTATTTTTGTGTTCATAGTTTTTATTTCCTTGGACAAATGAACAGAGAGATAGAAATCTAAGACAGAGTTTGTGTTCATAGCTTTCAACAATATTGGTTGACAAAACAAAAAGCGAACAATTTGCAAATGCATTTTTCAAGGTTAAACAAAAGTCACTCTAATTATTAGCAGTTCCAGAGAAAGTTTCAGCTTGTGTTAAAAAGCATAAGGTGATGCCCTGCATCACTGTAGAACATAGAAGTCATAATTGAAACTCCACAGACAACTATTATGTCGCTGAAATAAATGGCAAATCAGTAACTGATCATCAGTAGGATACCTAAATGTGTGCAATTCTACAATTGGTTTCGGCTCCATTAAATCCTATACCAATTGCAGACCATTTTAGGAGGAGCCACCCACTATGAGAGCACAGTTACTGAACAAACGTTAGTACAGGCAAGAAAATAAAATTGAAACTGTTAAAGCAAAATTTGTGACTAATGCCAGAACACAGTTGTTAGAGCACACGCTAAAAACACAAAACAAGTTTAAATACATGAATTAACAATATGCACGCAAACAAGTAGGACAGTAAACCTTTTTGGCAGCACATACCAAGGAGGTCCCTCAGTTGACTACATGTAAATATATATTACACACACAGTATAGACATTCAAAATGGCAGCTATTTTAATATTCTTTTGTCTGTATTTATTAATAAGTTCTAAGCCCAACTAGCCTCATTCTTCAGTCATAAAATCAAAAGAATATAGTATATTAGCCTGAATTAGGCTAGTTGGGCTAATTTCAGTAAATCTAGAGACGAAAGAAAATTATAATACCTGTAGCCACTTTTTGGATATATGGTCTATTGGTTTCTGAAATTTTGGCTGAAATAGGGTACATGCTTTTTTGGGTCTGAATCAGGGTCAGGGTTTGAAGGTTTGGGTGGCACGAGAGTTCACAAAAAATATAGGTGAACTCGTAGCCCCTCCCCCCTTCACTGGGGGTCACATACATGTACCCATATTAAATTGATTACCGGTAAAATAAATTATTGTAACTTTTTTCTTTTATACCGTAAACTGATTTATGGAATTCAATCCATCTACTATAAAATGCTATATAAACTTTGGAAAACTTTGGAAAACTAAATTTTAATTAACAAAATCAATAAAAAATCTTCACATACATGTAGCAGCTAGCTGCAATATAAGAAACCAGCCAGTGCAAGGCTTAAGTTTGCAGTTGGGTGTTGATTGTCTTTATTTTGGCCTTCATGGCTTTTGCATGTATTTCTGGGCATTTTTCAGTCTGAGTGAGTCAAAATCTATTGTGACTGTATAAAACTGGAATATCTGTGGAGCTTGTAAACCATGGCCAGCTGCCTGGAACAACTTCTGAAATTGCTTGTCATGCCATATCAACTGACTATGTCAGTAACTGTTCATTATACATCATTATACTGTATATATGCATGTACATGACAACCAACAATACTGTGGTTTTGATATTCATTTTTTTCTTTTTTAATATTAGGGCTGGTGAATAAAAATGGGAGGTAATCATTCTGACTTGCTTCCCCGACCACTTGGTTTTGAATATATGTGTATAGCTATTCGACCAAATGATAAACTTCGTGTCATTCTTGGGACAAGTCATGAAATAAGCATTATTCGCCAGATCATTGAAGAATCGTGGCCTCAAGGTATCCAAAGAGAGCAGTTTCTTTTAAATGGAGTTCACGAGTTTAAGATGAGAGGAAATCCTTTCAGAGTGTATACTTCATCAACTGATGCAGCAGCCTCCCGGATAATGGCTGGAAACATTTTACATAGGCTTCGCCGTGATGGCTGGAAGCTTCTCACATCTAGCGACCTAACAAGGACGACAGATCTTACAACATGGATCTTCAAAAAAATGCAGTATACTGCTGTCTCACCTCAACCTCTTCTTATTGTTGGCCTTAGTAGCACAGATAGCTTGATGGTACTTAATGCACCAGAAAACCTTCACCAGACTTTCCGAGATGTTGTGCAGAAATCTTGGAGCGCAGGAATCCAACGATGGACTTATGAAAATTTTATTTTAGTAATTAAGCTTTCAGGGAACCCGTGGCACCCCGATGGCCAGGATACAGTGTCATCAAGAGTTCTTCTACAGAATCTCATCAATGATCTGAGACTGAGGCAGTGGAACTTGTATGGCAACTCCAACCTCAAGAGCAGTACTAACACCCTGTTTTTTGAATATGATCCAAACATCATACCAGGCGAACCATCTACAGCACACTTGACCATAAGTCTGAACAAGCACGACAGACTTCGCCTTATTGGTGCACCAGACAGTTTGGTTTCTGCTGTGCGGAATGTCATTCAAACCAATTGGTCACGTGGTATCCAAAATGAGGAGCGGTACCATCAGAGTTGGGAGTTCAAGCTACGAGGGAACCCCTGGTGGGCAACAGGTCAAGAGGCAGTTGACTCGAGGTTTCTGGTAGCAAAACTCTTGGAAGCTCTGCAGTCTTATGGATGGAATGTAATTGCCAGTGTTGACAGCTCAAGGAAGTTGTCAGATAAAAGTGCCCTTGTTTTCAGATGGTCGCAAGCCATGCAGTCCCCAGTCTTCTGTTTGAGTTTGAATGAGTCAGACAAGCTGCGCCTGATAAATGCACCAGAGGACATTGTGAAGGTGTGTATAGTGTGTTTTAGATAGAATCCATGGTGTGGCTCTGATCAGATTGCTACCATAATGTTAAAGCTACAGTATTTGTTAGGCGAAGTAAAAAGAAAATGAGTTAGTCAACATCCCCCGTTCAACCATTAAAAAAGCTCTCAACCCATTTTTTTTCTATTTTTTGTTATTTAATTTTAATTAAATACTAAGTACAGTAGTTTTTCTTTAAAAATATTTATTTAATTATTTATAAGAATTGAGTAAGAACTATTTACAAGTCTGAAAACTGACCAAATCTTACAAAACTTTAGAGTTTTCAAACAAACTGCATGTATAGTATAGTATTTAATTAATAGTAAATTCCTCCCACTGTTTTTGTCCATACCCATATCAAGTAAATAGAGATATGTTTTGTTGTATTTACTGTAGTATCAAAATGTTGGACTTGGAAAAAACCCTCCCTCCTGACCATAAACTTTCTGAAAAAAGGAGGTTTTTAATAGTTACATGTATTGTTGTTGTTTTAGATCTTTCAAGATGTCATTCAAAGCCAGTGGGTTCTTGGTGCTCAAAGGATTCAACCCTATGGAAACAGCCTGGAGGTGAAACTTAGAGGAAATCCCTGGGATACTGGGATAAATGGCCATGATGGCATACATGCCAGAAGCCTCCTATGCCATTTGTTTCAAGCTTTTGCAAGCCGCAACTGGAAACCACTGACATCTGCCGATGTTTCGGCAAAGTATGTACATCAGGAAAACTGTCCTGATTATCCAATAGATGTACACAGTTTTTTCTTTACCTATGATGCCGCAATGGCCCAGCCTTCTGCACAACCAGTTCAAGCCACAGGATACCCAGCCCCTGCTTTTCAAGCCACTGGCTACCCAGCCCCACCACTACAAACTGGAGTTTACCCAAGTCAGCAGTATGGCTTTGCTCAACAATTTGTTCCACCACCAGCGTATGAACCACCAGCATATGGTACTAAGTAACAGTATGAGTCGTTTACTGTACAAGTTCACTGTACACTTGTAATCACAATTGTAGCCATGTACATGTACTAATGTATATTATGAACTATAGTCAAATATACAGTCATGTACAACATCTGGATTTATGCCACAGTAGTCCTTAAACTCCAAGGAAAGTCCTTAAACTCCATAATTTAGAGCTGTCTTAAGAATTTTTGCTGGAGGGAACGTTCTGTGACCAACGCTTTGCATGCTTGTGACATGTTTGGTCAATAATTCTATTTGACTTTTTTTGCAATTGATAGTGTAGCTTAGAGTGAATTTTCCAGACTGTGGAACATCATTGGTGAAATACAATCCTTACCAGAACCAAGGAGTTTGACGCTGCTCGCTCCAGCTCCTAGATCAGCTGCCACACCCATCTATGATATAGAACGTTAGCACAGTATCAGAGCCAATCACCTGTAAATTTATACACTTGTGGTGCCAGTGGTCGGACTTGCCATGTATACATTTTATTTATCAATTAGTCACAGGTGATCTCACTTATACACATGTAACCAATAGTTTTACTAGGAACATTATTTAATGGTCAACTACAACAGTTGAAACAGCTATTGAGATTCGCAACAAAGTCATGTGTAGCCAGGGCTGCACGTGGCTTTTTTCGTCCGGAATCAAAGACAAATTTTGAAGCTGTAAAATGCTATTTCAGGCGTTTGTTTGAAGCGGTATTTTCTAAAAATGCAGCGAAAACCGTTTTGCTTTCGGGGGCGGATCACCCAAACACACTCTATACGACCCTGGTAACGTAGAATGCCAGGAAACTGGAAAAAATATTACACACACTGTATAGATAGGAAAAGTAGGAAGTTGCACACTTATATAAAATACACGCAAATAAACTGATATAAAAACAGTTGGCCAAGTTATTAATCGATTTAATGAAGATAACAATTTTGATAAAGACGCAATATGAGTTTACGGAGTAGCTGAGAGAGATACATGCCCTTTTCATGTACACCGAAGGGCTTGTATGGTCTGTGATACCCCTTGAATTTTATTTTTGTTTTTCAAGGACTTGGAAAACCCGTGAATTTAATTTAGATGTGGGCATTTTTGATTGTTTGGTGACTTTTCTTCTTCGAAGAGTATGGAAGGCCGACAACGTGAAAAACAATTATCTACTAGTCAAAAAATAATAATTAGTAATGTTCCATGTAGTGAGCGATATAGGGGTGGGGGATGGGGCGGCAACTCCAAAAAGGGATCCCTTTTTCATGCTGGAAGTATTTGAAAGGGTATATCAAAATGGTTATACAGGAAAAAGGCTATTTTCGAATCCAAATTCGCGAAGGTATTTTTAAAACGGACTGCGCGAACCTGAAACAAATAAGATTCAGAAGAGCTGCTTTTGTTTGCCATGTAATGATACATGTAGCAGAAACGAATGAGTGTTAACAAAACTTAGCTTGCAGTATCTAAAGGTTAATACATGTCAATTCAGTTTGCTCATGTTCTCAGAGTTCCCTCACCTTTTTTTTGAGCAAACCTGGACCAGATGATTCATTGCCTGAAAAGGTATACGAGCCATTTTGGGCCATTTTTGGCCAAAATAGCATCTGAACTGGAATCGGGTTGAACCTCTGGGTGGACCTTCTCGCCCATAAAACCTAATTGATTACCCTCACCCGGCTTTGAATATCAGTGCATGAATAGGTATATATACGAACACTGGCGACCTGGGACAAGCTCGATACTGACCATTTTTCTAATGAAATTTTTTACTAGATCCACCCGCTTGTGGGGGCTAAAAGTCATCACACGGTCAAAGTTGGGCTCATTAACTCAACATAAACATTTTTAGCCCCCAGGAGGAAATGGTTCTGGCAAAAATTTGTATTAGAAAAATGGTGTATTCAGCATCTTATACGTTCAATTTTAGTTTTACAACGAATGTGGACGTAAAACGAGGGCTTGGAGTTCGAGCTTATCCGTCAATTGGACGTTAATTTTCTTTTTTTATTTTTTTGCCGACGCTTCCTGAATAACATTCGAGTCGGATCCATCATCGATTCACATCACGTATCGCTTAATATTGTTCCCAGCTAGTCTTTATCCATATAGCTGCCACTGGGCCTTACAAGTATTCTATATAGTATAACTGTTTTTTAACACTCATCCTACTCCTAGAATGCTATAAACTTGCCAAGTTCAAGAATAGATGAATAATGTAATATTCGAAATTCATAATTTGGAGGCATGCGAGTTAACTCTGACAGATGTAACTGTTAGGTGCATTAGTCCCCGAATAAGTTATTCCAACGTATTGTTAAATAAGACTCAAAAACACGCGACGGTGAATATTGGAAAAAAAAAATTCGACGCAACTATAAGGTTGTACTAGTGCTTTCAAGGGGAAGATCGAAGATTGTGGTACATTCTACAACTGAACTTAAAAAAAAAGAAAAAAAAAACGCAAAAATGAATAACTCTTTATAAATGATTGATTTGACAAAAAGGGACAAAAAGGTAATACGTGAGTAAAAATGCACTTCATTGGCGACCGGATTCGATTAACAACCGTTTTCAAGACTGTGCTAAACTCAAAAGATACAAAGTTTTACAAATATTTCAGCCTATATAAAAGAACAATTTGTTTTCTTAAAATAGCGATGAAATAGAAGAAACAAGTAACTGATACCTGAAGAGATTACTTTCCTTCACGAAGTGCGGTTTGAGTGACGCGCTTCCGCAAAATGCGGTACGAGAACTTCATCAGTAGTTTTCTGAACACGCTTACCGGATACTACAGAAGCGCGTCACTCAAACCGCTTTTTATAATTTTAAGGCATGGATATAATGTTATCGCGATATCTTCCCGTTTGCTACCAATCAGTGGCGGTTTCACTCCTATAAAACACCTCACAGCAGCAGCATGACAACTTTATCGGATGGTTCCTAATTAGTTTCTATGTTTTAGTCATGTCAACAGATTCCGGCTGACGTCTTTCAGAAGCTATGACTACATGAAGTCTCCAGTTATATAATGTTTTTAATTTAGCAATGTACAGCGAAGTTAACGTGTTTCATCTTGCACAGAACAATTATTGATTTGTCGAAAGTTGCGTGTCAAGCCAGAACAAGTCAGCACATAAAGGTACGTGTATGTGACCAGCGTCGTGGCGTAAGGTAGAAGATAGATAAAGCGTTTCTCTTTTAATTTAGAAGGTAAGACAACATTATGTTGCCGGACGGATAACGTAATAGACTGGACAAAAAATTGCGTGTATTCACAAAGCTTTAAATCTTTTTCTCATTCTATTCACAACTTTTGCTTACTAACGAGATATAATCTGCTTCAACGAATTTTTTCTACTTTGACCCGGTATTTAACAAGCTGCGAGCTTGTTTATGGCTTGTTGTCTCAACCAAGAAGTGTACAACCGCATTACGCCAAATTATGTTGTCAACAAAATTTGGTGGCACCTCATATTTCTTAGTTCTTAAGAAGGCAAAGTCCTTCTCTCGTATGAATTTGACAATTAAATTGAGAAAACGTATTTAGAGTCTTGGATGCTCTTAAAAACAACTTAAAGCTCAAGTTTGCACAAACTTGCCAGTTTAGAAGAAAATGATTTTGACTATTATGGAATACATGTAATTAAATGTAAACTAAACAATATATTTTAGGACTACTAAAAAATTAATGTGTATTTAAATTTGCGATGTTTATGACAGAATATCTACCTTCTCTATCCAGTGACCGATACAACGGTCGTGTTTTGAATCATTTGTACGCAGAACCTTTACTAGTATAGTAATTTTTATTTTTCATCTAAAGCGGCGTCTACACGAGCAATTTTTCTTTGGCAATTTTTCTTTGACAAGTTTTAATCGCTCGTGTAGACGAGCAAAAATTGGCAATTTTTCTTTGACAAAGTTCCTAGACGAAAAGCTAGCATGTTTAGCTTTTCTTTGGCAAATAAAAACTGTCAATATGGAAAATTGCTCGTGTAGACGGCGAACAAATAAAAATTGTCAAAGAAAATGACGTCAGTATTGGTTTCCAAGCCCCGCACGGACCAACACAACAACAACAATGATGGCGGCATCAGTCAATCTTCTTGGTGCTGTCAGAACAAGAGAAAGTTTGTGGAATACCAAGTGTGAAACATAGAACAAAAGAGAAAAAAACGACTATGAAGAGGTGTTGGAGATAGTGAGAGAGGAACTACCTAATATCGATATGGCATGGGTCTACTCTTTGTTTCCGGGTCAAAGGCGCCATTTTCGCGCAACAAATCTTTGCATATACGACGGTCTTACCCATATTTTTGTGCGTGTGTGCTGACCAAATCAGCGCAGGCATGCAATTAAAAAAATTGCAAGGAAAAATTGCCAAAGAACAATTGCTCGTGTATACGCGAAATCTTAGAAAATTGACAATTAAGTCTGATGTACATTTTGCTTCCCGCGCAAAAGGCGCCAACCATTTTTCCCAGACCTCTCTATGTTGGCAACACTCCTGCTCATTACCATATAGATAACTGGTTTACAATTTGATTGTTAGTTATCTCACTAAAAACTGTTTTTTGATATTAATTACATTTCAACTTTTTTTGTTGTAAAGTTGTAAAATCCAAAGTGAAGAAGTGTGAACTTTATGTCATAAAGTTATGTAAATGTTATGTATTACCAGGGGATTAATTTAAGTAATCAGAAGCAGAATAAGCCACTGAATATCGCTGTCGTTGTCATCTTCATTTAAACTGATAACACTAGCAGCTGATTAACTCTTAACAAACTTTTGGTTATATTTTTCTTTTGTCCATAATTGTAGACGAAGTAAAATGGGAGGAAAGCAGTCCAACCTCAACCCTCCACCACGGAGATTTGGACATCTGTGTATTGCAATTCGACCAAGCGATAAACTTCGCATCATTCATGGGACGGATCAAGAAATAAGCACTATTCGTCAAATCATTGAGGAAACTTGGCGCAAAGGTATCCAGAGAGAGCAATACCTGTTCAATGGTGTGCACGAATTTAAACTGAAAGGTAATCCATTTCAAGTGCGTAAATTGGCATCATGGGAAACAGCTGCAAGCATTCTACACAAACTTCATCGCGACGGTTGGAAGCTTTTGATCTCTAGTAACTTGACAAGAACAACAGATCTTACAACATGGATCTTCAAAAAAATGCCGAATACAGCGGTTTCGACTCGACCTCCTCTCATTCTTAGCTTTTGCTGCAGTGACACCTGGGTCGTTCTCAATATACCAGGAGATCTAGAACTCCACCGAATGTTCAGAGATGTTTTGGGGAAATCGTGGCCGGTTTGTATAGAAAAATGGAGCCCAACTTCTAATACCTCTAATTTGACGATTAAACTTAGGAGATACTCAGGTGACCAGGACACTGCTTTGACAAAAAGACTTCTACCAAATCTCATCAGAGAGCTGTACTTACGCAAGTGGAATTTGTACGGCAACTCCAACCTCGACGCTCCGTTTTTTGAGTATGAACCAAACGTCATACCAATAGAACCATTTAAAGCACACTTGATATCAACCCTGAACAAGCAACCAAGAAAACCATCTACAGCACACCTGACAATAACCCGGAACAAGCAAGACAGACTCCATCTGATTGGTGCATCAGACAGTTTGGTTTCTGTTGTTCGAAATGTCATTCCTCCCTCACTTATAGATGCCGAGACACGTTACGCGCAGAGCTGGGATCTCAAGTTGAGCGTAAGCCCGTGCTTTGTGTCAGATTGGACAACCTCGTCAAGACTTACAACTATACGGCTGTTGGAAGCTCTGCACTCAAATGGGTGGAGCATAATTTCTAGTATTGACAGCTCAGAGAAATGGTCGGACAAAACTTCCTTCGTTTTCAGAGAATCTCAACCCATACAGTCATCAGTCTTCTGTTTGAGCCTGACTGGTTCGAACAAACTACAACTGATAAATGCACCACGAGATATTGTCGAAGTAAGTTTACAGTTGTAGTCAGAGTGTGTTGTGTCTGTGATGGTAGCAGATGCTAGACTTAAAATAATACCAAACAACTCCTCAGTACATATACTACTCGGTACATACATATATCTGGGGTTGCTATGGTAAAGACAATGCTAAACGGGAATATGGGAATTACAAAGGCAATCCCTGCGCCGAGATAAAAATCGCATGCTTAAGTACTATCACAAAGTTGTTGTTGTTGTTGTTGACTAAAATTCAGTTGTAAAACTAACAACATTTTTTATAATAGCTGCCCTTTTTCCATAATATTAGTAATGATAACAGCTAATTAATGAACATATGTATCTCTGTGACATTGGTGCTGAGGAACTGATGGCAATTGCAGCATATAATTCTGCACCATTTGATAAATTATGTTTACAATGAAGAAAATAAACATTGAACATACATACATACTTTAACGCATACATACATATAAACATACATACATACATACATACAAACACATACATACATACATACATACATACACACATACACACATACACACATACATACATACATACATACATACATACATACATACATAGATACATAGATAGATACATAGATACATAGATACATAGATACATAGATTTTAGATTAGAAATTTGTGGGCAGAGATGCCCAACTGCATAGTGGATTTGCGTTTCTTGAAATCTGTAATGTTACTCAAGTACTTCTCAAAACCCTGTCCGAGTTTTATAGGTGCATTTAATTCTAGTTTCGACTTTTATTATATTTTCCTTCCTATCTTTCTTCCATTTGTAGCTTTGTAGACATTTTGTAGGGAAGTTCTAGAAAAAGTAATTCTTAACTTCGTTGAGATTCATATCACCAGTAATGCTTCCCAAATTAAACTAGGAGTAACCAATGTAAGGCAAATGCTGTCCAGCCATGGACCATATATCAATACAACAACTCAGCAAATTTCTGTCCCACATTAAAAAGGTTCCGTTTCTGTTCGGAGATTTGACCCTCGTAAAACTCATTAAACGAAGTGGTCTAATGTCAAGAAACTTCACAAAGTTTTCATCAGATTTGAAGGCTTACATCCGATTGGTCGGTTGAAGTGTGTATTTTGACAAAAAAACAGGCACAAACGTTTTTAGAAATAATTTTACTTGTTGCAAGGTTTTTTCTCTTTTCAGTTTTTAAGACAGTGGGTAGGCGGGCGTAAATACCCGACAATGGAAATCTTGCTTTAAAGTGGCATGCCACAGTACAAGTGATCACTGGTCAAACGCCAGTGTAAATGTTTTTTTTAAAAAAAATTCCAGGCACTTAGTATCATAGAAAATCATGCTAGGTAATTGGATACCTTTTTATAAAAAAATAACGAAATTGTGTTTGTGAATCAACGCGAAATATAGAAATATGAGAATGCAGATGGCCTGTTCGAAATTGCCGTAAAAAACAACCGTAAAATGTTCAATAAATTGAATGTATTCAAGCGCTGCTACTCTATCGGTACTGGAATACTGAAGCTGATTTTCAGACAAACTTGCAACAACATTTTTGTATGATTTCTCTGATTTTCAAATTTAAGCATGGACACCCGGCAGCTGTATCCTTTAAACTACAGTGCAACAGTTTTTAATATTTGTGTAAAGCAATTCCTCGCAAGGAAGAAAGTATTCAAGAGACCTCAGGTTAACCGGGATCGTT
>JAOBYE010515306.1:1829-13052 GCA_025403585.1 Parazoanthus swiftii
TGCATAACTACTGAACTGTCACGTATGCATAACTACTGAACTGTCACGTATGCATAACTACTGAACTGTCACGTATGTATAACTGCTGAACTCTCACGAATGTGTAACTACAGAACTGTCATGTGTGTACAAGTGCCATGGAGCATTTTTTGTTTGGGCAGCGTAATGGAAATCTAAAGCCTTGAAAAATCTTTGATATTTTTACCTAAATTTAAAAAGACAACCATGTGGAAAAAATATGAAAGTTTTCAACTCCTTTGTTATGTGCTATATTTTTACAACAATTCCGTGTTTTTCTTACAAGAACCCTCGAGGAAAGGGAAGGGGCTAAGGGTGGAAGAGTACCTTCCCTAATGCTGAGAAAAACAAAATCACGGGTTGGTAAGAATTTCTGCTAGCCGCCTTTAGAAACACAAGCACCTCTTTACAAGCATTTAGAGTTTTCTAATTTCTTTCTTTGTTTCAAAATTTGATCGTTCTTGTTATGCTAATGATAGAAAAGCTGGTAAAAGAGCCTACGACAGCTCTGACCTCGACAAGAACTACAACACTCAACACTAGCCCATCGTTATCAACACAAGGTCAGTATGCTTTGGAGAAAACGCTGCTGAAACGACACGACGATGTCTGTTTTGTGAGAACCGTTTTCTACTTCAATTTTATACGCCAGACTGTATTTTGTGAGCCTTTGCCCCCCTATATATATTTCACACATTAAATAGCTGTATTTCTTCATTCATTTTATTATGCATTTAACTTCTTAAATGAATGAATGAATAAATAAATAAATAAATAAGTAAATAAATAAATAAATGAAGTATGAATGAATGAATAAATCAATCAATGAATGCAACACTGAACGATTAAATGAATGAATAAACAAATAATTACTTAAATAGCCATTACACAACCTAAATTGCTATCTGTTATGACCATACTTTTAAACAACGTAACCAGTAACGATAATACTAATTTCAAAAGACTACGAGTAGTCCCTATTTTGCCTCAAGAAGATCGTCGAGTGAGCGCTCGCTGGACGACCTTCCGGAAGAAAAAAAGGGACTACTCGTAGTCCAAATTATAGAGCATAAATAAACATTTTTTCCAGTCTTGATTAGTCATGCAGGTCATTTTTTAAAAACTGGTAGTAGGAATAATAAGACAACAGAAGTAACTTGTTGTATACTTCTGATTATTCTCTCCCTCTCTCTCTCTCTCTCTCTCTCTCTCTCTCTCTCTCTCTCTCTCTCTCTCTCTCTCTCTCTTTCTCTTATTAGTACTGCAACAGTTGATTACAATATTGATTGATAGTAATCAACCGGTGAACCATATGTGTGCAAATATCGAGTCAATCGATACTAACGAAGACACTAGTGCAAAGACAAAGTAAGTCTGACTTTGTATGAAATGTTAACTTCTCCCAAGTGTTATTAAAAGAAAATAGGAATAATGCCGGAGAGTCGAGGGTCACTTACATTGTTTTTGCACCAGTATCTTCAATTGTTGTAGCTGTCTAGATCTTATAAATCGAAAAGTGACCAAAAGTGTAAACAAACTAAACTTCAGAAACGTGAGGTAGGGAGGCAAAGCTTTAATTGTAAAATGTAATGACTAGGTGATTGGGCTGTTGTTCAATATATTTCATTCAGTGATATTCACGTATAATGTTGGGGTTATTTCACAAACTGTAAGTCTTTCGTTCTACCCAGATGAGCCCTACTGTGAAAGCGAACTGTTCAATGCTGTCACTTGGAAAAAAACCGCAATCAACGACACCAATCACAGGCCTTGCCCAGGAAACTCCTCAGGTAGTCGGATAGAGGATTCCTGTTTCGTGAGTCAAATGAGTCATGAGTTAATGAGCCATGAATCAAGTTATGAGTCAGGTCAGCAGTTCTCTTTGGAGCCTCTGCAAGATATATGGCGGGGAATCGTGCAGCTGGAGATTAAGCTAGTGGGTGCAATATTTTACCATCCACAGTGTTCATTGTTTTTATACTTGAAACTTTGCTTGCTTATCGAAGATTGCGCCCTAACTTTTTTGTGCAGTTGTTTTGAATGATGTCTGGTGTATTGTTCATGAATTTTTGAGTATGATTGTCGTGGAAATCGAATGTAGTGCTTTGGGCTAGCGTAATTTTGGTAGGAAGATGTGTATCAGCCTTATAGCAAATTTTGACAACACTTCGAGTTCATTTCTTATTATTTTGTTCTGTAGAGGTCTTCACGTCTTTCACGGCCCGGTTGTTCGAAAATTAGTTCAGTTGATACAACAACAGCAACAACCGTTATAATTATTTAGCACACATTTTGATTTTAATTATACTAGTTGCCGTAAAAGTTAGCTACATTTTTAAGAGAACTTAATTAATAGGTCTGGAGGAACAAAAGGATTGGAGAAACTGTAATACTCTTGACTACATAATCACTAGGCCCTTTTACCAAATCTAATCAATCTCCTGGAAAGTCGTCAGTTTTAAAAACACACAGAGGGATTTTTTAGATTTAATGTTAAGATTTGATATCTGTCCTCTAATGTGATGTCGTTATAGTGTACATATCTTTAGAAAAAACAAAATGCCTCTATTATCTCAGGTCTCGCAATGCGCCGATGCAACTCAATCAATGCAACCTTCGCCCGCTGGAGCAGCAAAGTGGATTTTCTCAACTGCGCGTCCGACATCTTTGTTAAATTAAATGATCAGGTGAGAGTGTTAGAATGGGGAACGGCGGGATATCAGGGAACAAGGGGTCTGGGTACTAACGCCGTGTATAGAGGTCAGCAGTATACGCCTTTAACAAACAAAGAGAAGTTCCAAATAAAGATGGCGGCCGATGACAGCTGACTGAGCGGGTTAATCTCAAAATGCCCTCGACCGAATGAGCTTGGCATGTAGCGATTTGAATGTGTGTTCGGACATGCCAATGTAGAGTTTTGTTTGCCTGTTGTTTGCTGATACGGCGGGCTTATAAACAAGGTTGCTGGCTTGGCACTGACCGCCCGTTGGGCAGTTCTCCGGCTTCAGTTCAGTTGCATGCTTTACTTCGGTCGGTTCTGTAATTTTGGCGTTGTGTGCCTTGACTATGCTTGACATGTTTGGCATACAGTCATTTTACTATAGCTGTATGCCAAATATGGCAAGCATAGTCAAGATACAACAATCACAAACTGACATCATACAAGCACCATTCTCACCGCAACGATACGGCCCTATCTAAATACACTGGGGTCTAAAGGACTCCAACGCCATTTTCTCAATAAAGTGTTTCAATGTTATATACGCACCTGTATACAATGGCAGTACAAAGTGCTGCAATCCATGCCATGTGGAGAAGGTTCAGCATCCTGAATGCGGACAAAACAATCTCATTGAGCAAAAGATCTGAACTTGTCTCAAAATGCCGTCACGTCAATAAATTTTATTCCTCCAATCAGAAGAAACCTCCTTGACTTTTAAACCTGAAACTGAATTTTAAACAGTCAGTCTGATGATCGCGAAGGCGTGAAACTCTGAGTAACTTGACTTTTTAAGAACTTTTATGTGATTTTACACATTTTACATTTTTTATAAATTTTATTCCGCTCTGCACTCAGTGCATCGAGCACAATCCAGATTTTTTTAAAAAGTGAACTTGATCACTCTGATAGTTATGACAAGGGGCCGTTAGATCAGTTCTCCTCATTCACGGAAATGAATAATTTTTGAGGACGCTGCGTTGCGTTCTCTGAAGATTATTAACTCTTGTCACTTAAATGAATACTTCAATGTTTATTGTTCAGATTAATGTCTTAAATGATGGGTTGAGCACCAACCAGACCATTACTGGGGTCCTCAGTGAGCTGGCCAGAGCAACCAAAGTCGAAGAAGCGAGTCAACAACCAATTTATGGCCGTGACCTGGAAATCGCTGTTGGTATTTTGAATAAAACGCTCCTGTACAACAATAACAAGAAACATCTTCAAGCTACGGATGAGAAAAACCGACAGAACTTCATAGAGGTCGCAAGCAATTTACTTGATCCTGTAAACATAAAGACTTGGCGTGATCTTGAGAAGGTACATACAGTATGCATTGAGTATGTAGTTTAAGAAGAATGACGACACAGAACTAATACTGCATTCTTACCGAACACTACATGGTACAGTGTATTTTAAACTTGTTCGACTAAAATATGTTGGTACTGTTACATGTTTATAGGTTTTCACGCGTTGTAAAAAACAACAACTAAACGTTGTAACGATAAAACAATTTGTTTGTACAGGTTTTAAGCCAGTCTGTGTTTTTAAACTGTCGATTTATTTTTCATTCATCAGGCCCGTAGGCCGGGGGGGGTGCGTGGGATGCGTATGCACCCTCCCACCGACCCAAAAAGGTCCGCATTTTGAGGTTTATTAAGACGATGAAGAAGCCCTAATAGATTTATCGTACCAGTTGGTGCTACCGTAATTCGAAACGACTAAAAAAAAACAAAAAACAAGCCCTTAGTGTGTTTGCTCCATAAATTTGGCTTTTAAGAGTCCAAGTTTACGAAATTTGCACCCCCCCCCCCCCCCCTCCAACAAAATTTCTGGCTACGGGCCTATTCATGATTACCGTAAATGATCTATTTAACACCCACTCTCTATTAAACACTTCGTATCTAATAGACGCCCAGGTCAAAGTAGGATTTTCGGTTAGATGCCCGTCTCTATTAAACGCCCCGTATCTGATAAACACCGCCCTAAAGGGGCCATTTATTAAACATGACTTAAAATTGAATTTGTGTAACCTTTTTTGTTCACTTACATTACACGAGGATTGCTATAAAAGTGAAGAACATTTGATTTATCTTCACTACAGACACTACTTGCAGACTATTGCAACAGTTTTTTCAAGTTTATTTTTGCCATTTAACATTTACAATTAATAAATAACAAATTATAAAAAAAAAGTCAACTTAATGTAAATGGAGAGAAAGCCCATAGGAAGCTATACAAACTAATCCCAGTCAGTTTTGTTGGCTGGGAAGCGTTTATTAAGAAGTAGAAAATATCGATTGTAAAAAATGACGCCTCTCTCCAAAAGACGCCTCTTATCCATGCCTTAAACGCCAACCCCCAAACCCTGAAAATTAGATAATCGCCCAGGGCGTTAAATAAGTTATTCACAGTAGTTGAGGCCAGTTCAGCGAGTAGAGTGAAAGCGGCATAATTGCTAACGAGTGCGGACACCAAGTGAAATCTAAACTTAAAAGTTTTGACTACATTTTAGCTTCAAAGAACGATGTTAGAGTACTAATTAAGATTGTGAACGAGTTTTGACGCCAGCTGGGATCTATAGTAACTAATTCTGAAATCATCCCAGCTTGAGAACAACGATGTTAGGGAGCTAATTAGGAATATGAATGAGTATGAGAAACAAGACACAAGTAAGATTTAAAATATCTAATTCTGAACCCATTCCAGGTGGGAAAGAATAATGAAAGAAAACTATATAGGTTGTTATATAATGTGGACACCATTTTGGGATCGAAAATAACTAATCTTAAATCCTTTCCTTGTGTGGAAGAAAGATGACAGAGAGCTAGCCAGAATGGGACTGAGTATAAAAATCAAGCGGGATCTGAATTAGCTAATTCTGAATTCATTCCAAGGGGGGTGGATCGATGAAGAAAAACTGTTTAGGTTGTGACATAGCGTTGAAACCAAGTGGGATATAAGTTTACTAATTGTCAATCAATTCTAGATGAGAAAGAACAATGACAGAGAACTAATTAGGGTTGTGAATGAGTATGGACACCAAGTGGGGTCAAAGAAGACTGGAAAACAGGGAAACTTTACAACTCACAGCAAAAACATTGGTTTTCAAGTCATAAAAATTCGTCCCCTGACTAAGGTAAGAACATTTTTTTGTTTCTATACAATGCTTAGGTTTTTAACCCACAAATATTGAGAAATCGTATCGCAATAGTGTGTTAAACCTGCCTATTATGTTAAGGACATTCTTTTTCCCTCCCCATTTTAGGCCTAAGAAATAGTTTTGCAAGACCTTTTTGCTTTTGACTGTTGATTCAAAGGTTCTTTATTTCCTATTTATTTTTAATTACAATTGTGCGTTTCTAATTTTGACATAATGTAGGAAGTGCAGAAAAAACAACTTTAGAGTTAAGGAGATGTTTTTGCACCTTAAACATAGAGGTGAAACTAGACAAGATACACGAGAAAATATTCAATCAATCGAGAGTACAAATTAATTGACAAGTAGGTGTTTTAAACTAAACTGAGTAAAAAACAGAGAAAAAAAACAGTCACAAGAATAATTGAGTTTCACAAGAATTACTGCAGTAGCAAGTGTGTTTCTAACTGTTTTTTTGAAAATTGAATGTGAGGAACTAATTTTAATATGAATGTGTAATTCATTTCAGCTTGTGACTCCCGCATATTTCACACCAAAACTTTTGTGTTTTGGTGTTTTCCCCTTAGCTTTTAACTTCATAACGCCTCGGTTTGCTGTTCGTGGTGTCATTTTCTTGTTACTTGTGTTTTGATGCGTGTTAATATTGTGTTTTCCGATTTATTTTAATAATGTTGCTATCGGCTCAAGTCGTCCCATTTGCAGTACAGCCAAGCAAACCTTCTAGTAAAACAGAAGATAAAAGATAGCTGAAAATCGATAGTCAACAATACTGGTTCCTTCTCCGCTATTTCTCTCTATTCCCATAAATAGTTCATCGTTGACTCCAAATGGGGACGGAAAAACATCAAAAGTTTCGTCAGCCAGTTCAGTCAACAGTAACTGGCAAAAGGATTGGGAACCATTCCTAACCACAGTGGATTCTTTTCTTTATAAAAAAAAGCGATCCCAAAACGTGAAGAAAACTGGCAAATACAAAATGTGCCAAATAGTTTTACCTAGTGTTTTGACTCTACATCCGGTTATTCTGAAACTGATTTCCATCTGACTTTCTCGCTCAATTTAATTAAACAGAAAAAAGAAGATCGGGGGATCTCTTTCCAGTACGGTCATACCAGCATCAGCCTGCCAGCAGAAGTGATTCAATCGGATGTTCCGGATACTGTGGTAAACGTGATCTACCTAACACTGAACATGATCTTCAAGCTCTCGATTGGTAGCACCACACTGGACGGCAGATCCGAGAGGAGCAGATTTCCTGACCTGTATGCTGACACTACAATGGTATCCAGTACAGTCAGACCTCCTCTGCGACGTGAAACGATAACACCGATAAAGATCGTACTTCAAAACATAAACGTGAGTCTTATCAACTGATTACAGAAGTTCCCTTACACGATACTCAAAAACAAAAATAATAAACAAGCCTGGAATGTACCTCAACTGAATATTCTGTTTCTATGGTTACCCAACACTAGGCGTCTAAAACACTTTATTTTATCATTCAGCCAAAATGTGTTCATTTATTGAGTTAAAATTCGTTTTGTTTAACAGGAAAACGTTTGAGGAAATTTGAAATTCTAACGTTGCTGGGAACCCTGATCGGAGTGTTGTGTAAACAAGTTTAATACAATAAAATAGGTGGGGATCAGTCATCAAACTCGCCAGTTCCTTTTTTTACAAAAAACAGCTGAATGATAAGAACAGGGTCTGTTTGAGGACTTGTTATAGCGCCGACTTTTATCAATTGGCAGCAGTTTGCCATTGCTGAAGCCCATACATTGAATGCCCGGTTATACGACAACAAAACCGAGTCAGATTCTCTGGTTCCCAATCTTTCTTTACGTCGACGAGCGCGTGATCGGGACAAAATTCAAATAGGAGGGGTAAGGGAAGGAAAGCCCCTGATTCCATCTCGCCAAACTCCCCGGGTTTTTGTCTGTCTTACACCATTTGTTAAACAGATTATATCATCTCATCTCATCGATATTATCTTAAAAAACAGTAAACACTTTTAAATTTTTTTATTTTCCAAATTTGCTTGACGCTATAAATTTCAGGTAATCAGAGAAAATGTTGCTCGAAGATGCGTGTTTTGGAAGCCTCGGCTGACTCCATATTGGAGATACTTAGGATGTACAACGGTAAATGAAGAGTCCAGTGAAACCGTAACCACGTGCAGCTGCAACCACCTGACAGTTTTTGCGGCCATTTTGGATCCGCATGGGGCCCCGGTGAGCATTTATTTTAAGGCCTCAGACTTTCTATACTGAACCCATATGGCACTTCGGCGGGCATCTGGTGTTTTACTCTAAATAACGAATCGTTAAAGAAAGCACTCCAAGTCTTCACATTTTCCTAAAACTTGTTAATGAGCAACTTTATGTGTTAAGTTTTGTTTTTAAATCAACCAGTTTCTGAGCAAAATTTTCCTGAATTTTTCCTGAATTTTTCTCGTACTTTAAATGTTGTAGTTTACTAACGATTTTCTATTGCTTGTTTTTTTCAAAATCAAGCAGTATTAAAGATAATGATGTTCTGCGCATGCACCACAGCGACAACCGTTGTTTAATTACCTTCAAGTCTTTTAGTTACAGAAGTTGGTAGAGATGCCTGTGACGTTGATACGTCATAGCTTTTCTGTTTTAAATTCCTGCAGAAAAACGCGTGTGTTCATTTATTCACAACAAACAAGGCCTTAATCGATGCGTAACTCAAAAACTGAATAGAAGTAGAAATGTTCCAAGCCATTTCTTTCGTTCCTCTTTTGCCTACTGTGTGACCATCAAACGCAAAAGATGCTAGTTCCTAGGGAGAAGAGGGTATGCTCCCCCTGAAAAATTTTATCTTGAAAGTCTCTTAATGTCATTTCTCGCAATCTCTTCACCTTGCATGCCCTTTTAAGTTTGAAAATTAGCGTTTGAAGCAAGACAATATTTGTTGTTGGAGACTCTTTATAAACGGAAATAAAATTGTTTTTTATTGTTAGATTGCTACGAAGCACACAATTGCGTTGGAAATTATATCTGTTGTGGGATGCTCTGTATCATTGCTGGCTGTTTCGTTGACAATTGCTGTGAATTTGTTCTTCTGGAGAAAATTGAAAGGCCCGAGAACAGTTGTACTTGTCAATCTTTGTGTAGCTATCGCCATTACCTCTACTCTCGTTATCAGCGAGAGATCTGCTCGCCATCACCCGGTAAGTTATATATGGCCCTTGAAAACGACTATGTTCTTGGTAGCGACGTCAATGTTTAGTTTGACGACTTTAAACATATCTTTAATCTATTTTATTGTTACTATTTGATAATTCTTAAATACTAGCTCTATGTTTTAATCAGTTTCCTAAACTAACTAAATCAGTTTTGATTGTTGTTTATTTTAGGTCGGAATCATTGCCTTGCGATTTCTTGGCCCAAGAATATAGCTTGTCGACAAATCAATTCAATGGCAGTAAAAATGTTCTGGAGTACAACTTCGTCCCCAGGGCCTTCTGGGTATTTTTCAAAATGGCGTTTGCTCCACACTGTCTTTAGGCAGACAGTCTTCTGTGGAGCAACCGCCATTTTTAAAATACCCAGAAGGCCCTGGGGACGAGGTTGCACTAGTGTAATCAAACCGCCATGCGCCAACTGCTCGATATCAAGAAACATGCAACACAGAAACACACACACACACACTCAATCATGCAGGACAGACAAATAACTTTTTAGTTTATTTAGAACAAAAATTACCGAAAAATAGTTCTGACTAAATAGAAAACCATTTGATGCAATTACAAGGAGTAATATTTTAGAGAAATAATTCCAACTCACCCTCATCTGTTTATTAATCTCAAGATTTTCAAAAGCGGTAAACACTTTTTTGGCGGAATAAATAACACAACCTTCGCCTTTGTAGCGTTATACAATAAGATGAAAGATGAATTGTAAAAATCTGTTTTCTTCGGAACAGAAAATGAAAGAACCCTGAGATTTGAATCGTTTGCGTCTCCATTTAACGAGTTGGCGTTTCTTGTCACTACTGACCAAAAAGGAATGTAAAATAATTTATATTACAATGCAATGCATCGCTCTGGTTGCACACTGTAGGTCGCCTGCAAAGTTTTGACGGCGTTGCTGCATTTCTCACTGCTTGCCGTGTTCGCCTGGATGCTGTGCGAGGGAGTACTGCATTATTTCGCCATCACTAGAATGGTGAAAATGTCGGACGAAAAAGTCAAGTACTTCCATCTTCTTGGATGGTGTGAGTGGAGGTTTTAGAATTACACTTTCCGCAGTAAATGGAGGTTTTTTTCTCTCTCCCCTCTCTCTCTTCCTTCCTTCCTTCCTTCTTTCTTTCTTTCCTTCCTTCTTTCCTTCCTTCCTTCTTTCCTTCCTTCCTTCCTTTCTTCCTTCCTTCCTTCCTTTCTTCCTTCCTTCCTTCCTTCCTTCCTTCCTTCCTTCCTTCCTTCCTTCTTTTCTTCCTTCCTTCTTTCCTTCCTTCCTTCTATCCTTCCTTCCTTTCTTCCCTCCTTCCTTCCTTCCTTCCTTCCTTCCTCCCTCCCTTCCTTCTTTCTTTCTTTCTTTCTTTCTTCCTTTCTTTCCTTCTGTTTAGGTGGAAGGAGGGGTTCACAGTTCAAATATAAATACTTGAAATGATTTGAATTATTAACTTTGATTAACTTTTTTGAAAGCTATAGTAGTCGTGATGGTATATTTATTTGTGTGCGTTTTAGTACAGGCGTGTTGTTCCTCCCCCGGGGGGGGGGGGGGGAGACTCCTATACTGGTCATGACGACATGTCGGAAAAACGCCAGCCAAGCCCAGAAATTGCAAAAAGCAAGAAAGAGAAATATGCAAAAGTTAAGGGTTTTATCACACCAGGTTTGTTCGTCTTGCTTTTCTTTGTCCGCTGTGAAAGGCAAGTCGCATAATTTTTGGTCGAAAAAAGTTACACATTTCATACGTTTGCTCTAAAATTGGATTTCGGGACGCCATATTGGATTTTTCTGATACTACCTCGCACGCATGGCAGTCGTTATTCTGACATGTCGGTCATGACGGGAATGATCGCTGATTTCTTTAAAGAAACCCCTACAACGCACTATTATGGGTGTGGCTCGAGCTAATTATAACCGCTAAAACGTATCATTGGAATACAAATGTACTTGACGTTTAGAGAGTATGTGTCAGAACAGTTAAACGAAAGGCGATGTGTGATACTTGGCTTTGCTTAGTTTTTCCGATGAGCGCTTTCTGAGACACTATAAGAAGTTCCCAACTGGTAATTCTGGCCACTATAAGGTACGACGATCATGCTCGTTATGTCCCGTATGCGGGGGGGGGGG
>JAOBYE010515417.1:0-13051 GCA_025403585.1 Parazoanthus swiftii
GTAGTGTTTTCTTTTTTAACATTTGACATTTTATTTTTTCTGCCATATATTAACAAAATGATGAAAAGTTTTTAGAAAAAAAAAGGTTTTTTGAAAAAAAAATTTAATTTTATAGCCATTGTTGAGCAGTTTTTCAAGTTATTGGCCTCAAAGGTTTCACAGAACTATTGGCTTATTACTTTCAGTGGTACCAGAGTAATTAAACTTTACTGCATGATTTATAAGTTCTCCTAGTAGTCTGTGTGAAGTCTTTAGCAAAACTGGTCAGCCACAAACTGAAATAGCAAGAACAAACAATACAATGTAGTTCCACTTTATAACAATGAAAATATAGACACCTGATACAAAGCAGGTGTCTGCTTTTAGGTGAAGATCAATGCTTTGTTGATGGAGCACTTTTTGATCTGTGCTGCACATTGCTGCCACTTATCATCTGCCACAGTTTTGTGTTATAATCCTTTTTTTGTGCAAATGAATAAAGTGATTAACGACAATTTCTATATTTATCTTGCATTTTGATTACAAGTGGTCCTATTCAATTGAGAGAATCTGGGAAAAAACATCACACACAAACAAAAAGACATACCGATTGGGAAATATTGTATATAGGATCATGTATCAGGCAGTGACAGTGTGACTGTGTTTTGCTGGCCAAGAAACTGAAACATATAGTCCTCTAAAGACTTAGAAAGTATTACATGTGTAGCCCACCTGGCTAACAAGTTGTTAAAAATAAGCCAGCTTTTAAAACACTAAACCATGTAATGGTAAAAAGACCATGAATAACTTAAATTGCTGATTAATTATTCAGTTATCTTCGAGAGTATTCGGAGCTCCAGGATAATTATTCTAATTGAGCCAGTTTCACTTTTGTTAGAGTCAAACAGAATTGAAAATGCTGATTATGCTCAGACACATGCTATTTGTTTTAGAAAGAGAAAATCACGTAAACATGCAAGTTTCATATTTTGTCATCTTGTAGTAGCTTGAATTAAAGACTAGTTTATGGCTGTTGACATATGAGGATTTTAGTCACAACAATTATTTGGCAGATCTGTGCAAGATTATAACAAAATTTTCATTAAGACTTAATGTACCAAAGTCCAAACTTGCTTTCAGATAAACAGGTTCACAAATGTCAAACACTACGTACGCTGACTATTTAAAAATAGATCTGGACAAGTACCGTATTTTGGAAAAAAACACAAATACCAAATGGAGTAACATGCAAAAGTTTTTAACCAACCAACAAAATACTTTCATTTGATCGCATGTTAATGAAGACTGCCAGCAGTGTATAACTATTAGTAAACAAATGGCTAAGTAATCTCGTTTAATATTCAGTACATAAATACATGTATACAGTAAAGTTTCTGATAATCAAAATGTCTGATCAGCGATCAGCAGACACTGAGCCCAGTGCCCCATAAATTAACGATTACTACAATCAGCTAATCTTAAGAGGCGGTCGTACCGGAAACCTTGACTCTGAATCAAAATGAATCATTCTGTAGCAATCTCCAACATCTGCAAACCACATCACTTCCCAATTTCTTCATTGGCCGAGTCATGAAAAGTTTACAAACCACCTTTTGCCACTAAGAAATGGCCGATCACGGCCATATGAACGCATGCGATAGGGCGTAGAAAAGATTAAAAATCGTTCGTTACCTTCGGCTATAACCTCTTCAACTGTGCATTGGCAAGAGCCGACACGCAAGACCTTTCCCACAAAGCTACTTTGCGGCCGTGGATCGCCTCCGCTCGAAGAGAAAAACAGCTTCTTCATAGCTTCACCTTTCCGAGATGGACGATGAGAAGCTGTCGTTTTATCAGAGAAGCATGTCACTTGATAAGTGCATTTTTAAGAATTCTGGGAAGTGAGAATATCAAATGAAAATAGCAATGATCTTCCATCATCCACCAAGATCATTTGGACATGGAACATGGCGCTGGAATATCCCAGCAGGCACCGCGCAAAACATTGTCAGCTGGGAAGAGCCTGGGGCAGAAAAATGAGCCGAAGTCTTTCAAACCAGCGGAGAAAAATTAAAAATGGCGGACAAGGAAAGGGTTTTTTATTAAGACAATAATTATAATTTTTTTATATTTTTCCTCTTAGTTCTAACTAAAGTTGTAGTCACTGTATCCGAGATTAAGTCGTATCGGAAACCTAGGTTACTATGAATTCTTTTTCTTCTCCTGACACAAGCCAGGGCGGAACGGAAGAGCAGGTGAGTCGTTCAATAGCCTTAGTCGTTTAGATATTTTCTGAAATACTATTATAATAATTAAAAAACTATAATTATATTAAAATAAAATATTTTTTATAAAATTAGCCTGCGTAGCGGCGTAAAAGGGAGGGAGAAGAGGAGCGAGAGTCCCCCCCCCCTCCTTTTTTCTCTCTGGCTCCCCTTCTCCCTTCCTTTTAGTTTTACGCCGCTACCCAGGCTATTATAAATTTAGAAAACATAAATCGTGAAGACTAAATTATCTACTCAGTTGAGTAAAACTTGGTAGTGGAAATTTTGTGGACAACTTTCCTTGTCAAGAACACTTGCTCTCGATCTCTTCAAAATAAGGTTTATCTTGGAAACGGAACTTCAAATTTCTTGTGAAACAGTACACATTCAAATTAAAGCATCTTATTAAGTTTTATGCGAGTTTAACCCCCCACAGAAAACACAGCAGTTAAGAACAAAACAACATTTGAGGCTGGAATTGCCGGGAAAAATAAGAACATTGAGCCTGAGCAAAATATAACTGGTTCTTAATTAATAAAAAAGAGTGTATATATATATATATATATCAATACACAGTTAACCTGCAAGAACTCAAAGCTAGTCTAGGCAGGTTAAATTTAGGCAATGAAATAATAAAGAAGTATCTAGCTCTTGGAAGCGAGGCCTTTGAGTATAAATTTTAAGTTACAATTAACAATGAAGAGTATAAAAATTGTTTTTGTTAAATTATTACATACTAAATATGCCTTTTAGATTTTGTGCGAGCCTTATCGATACATCCTACAAGTTCCTGGAAAGCAGATAAGAAAAAAGCTCATTCAGGTTTGTAATAATTGTAATGTATTGTAATCCATTTAAACCTCACTGGCAAAAATAAATTGTAGAAGAAGCTTGATCATAAAACTAATGATTTACAATACTTGAGGACTGAGGTACTAATTGAAATTAACCTTGCATATAGTACAAGCTGGTATAGCTTGCAAGCTTAAGTTGATTAATATGTAGGTCAAATATAGTCAATTTTCGTTTGTTTGGGTTTAATTGGTTAGGCTGTTTCTGATTATAAACTTGGACTTTTGACAAACCAACGTTTACATGTTTTTTTAACTGAGAAACATAACAGCACCTGGAAACAAATTATTCTTACCAGGGATCAAGTATAATTATAGGGATGGTAGAGGGAGGTTGTGGATGAATTGGTCTTATGTTTTTATTAACGATCGACATGGCCTCGGATGTAGACATTCCAACCCTACAGTACCAATTTTCCTGGAGTCTACCAGTTTTTGGTGCATTCTCCCTGTCTCCTGATTTTTGGTACAGTTTGAAAATTAAGGTTCAGGTATGCAAAGTGAAAGAGTTGGTTTGAGCAGATCCAGGATTTAAGCGAGAAAGCCTCAAAATGACTTCAGGGGGTTCAATTATCATTCAACAAGTTGTGATTAATTTTATAATTAGTTTGTTTCAAAATACTGGACACTCAAGTATTGCTGGGTTTTCACTCACTCCCCAGGGATTCAAATGACAAAGGGCACGATGGCCATGTTGGAGCCCCTAACAAAAGAAACTAATTACAACTCCATTGTAAAGGGGCACCAACATGGCGGCTCTGACATCACATGAAAACCAAGAATACTTACCTTCTGCTTAGGCAGGAGGGGATCCAGAAATAAAGGGAAGGGGGAGGATCCAAACTAGTGCTCAACTCTGGAAAGGGAGGCAAATTCATTTGGCTTAACCCTTTCAGCCCAAGGCAATTTATCAACATTTAACTTCTCCTTACAGAACTCAAACAAAATTATATTAACAGGTAATGAGAAGTAAGGAAGTGATCAAGTAGAATAAGCTGTTAACGTTGAAAAGCCAAATTCTCCCAATATGCTTATATAGAAAGAATGGAGCTCAGTTAGGAGAATTCACAATCACGCCATTTGTCGTGTTTGGGGCTTAAAGGGTTAATTATATGCTCTAAAACATCAAATCATGTACATACAAACTCCACTGATTTTTTGTGGCTAGTCCAGAACAGGGTAAACTACCAATATTCTTCAACCAAATTCTTGTCAGGAACAGAGTGGGAATTTTGAGGAGCCAGTGGTACTTTCATGTAGTGTACTCTTACAAGTCAGATAATCAAGTATAGTACAGTTGTTTCATGAATGCATTTCTTTCAGGCTTTTGACTTTTGGTTGAAAATTCCTGAAGACAAACTTCATGTTATTGGAGAGGTGGTAAAAATGTTACACAATTCCAGTCTAATGTAAGTTATTCCATTTTTGAGTGTAGACACGCACAAACTCATCCTTCATGTATCTATGAAATATATATTAAGCATTTGAAACACATTGTAGAGCCATTGAGGTCTTAACCCAACAACCTGAATTTGTAATAAAATCTGAACCGACAAAATTCTCCAATGACTTTGAAGATACAGTGATGTTATTCACAGAGACGTCACGTCGTGCATGTACAGAAAGATATGAGGGAAACCCAAAGTTGGCAGAAGTTCAGTTATTTGAATTTTTGTGAAGATCTTGATCATTTCCATGGCAATATGGCAGTTTTAATTAAATGGACAATTTTCACTAGAATATTCCTTTTTTGCAAAGTTTTCTCAACACTGTTTGTTATAAATTTATTAATTTTTGCATGATTTCAGTTGAGTTCACAGACAGAGCTCTCAATAACCAAAAGAAGAGGAGAAATACAGTACAGAGGAGATTGGTGATGTGATTCATGATTAAACTTTTAGTTATAATTTGAACCTTTCTTTTACAAACAAATGTTAGTTAATGTCTGTTAAAATCATTAAATTCAAGACATAAAAATTAATATCACCCTGAGAATCTTTTAGAAAATAGGAATCTAATAAGAATCTAGATTAAGTTATTTGTTTTTGCAAAGTGGAAATTTAAAGCAGTTTTTTGGTGATATATCTGATCGGTTACATTGCCATGGAAATGAATTAATCACAGACACCTACATGTATTAACTGCCCTTGTACTGTAGTTCAGTTGCAGCACATTTTGGTTCATCAGCTGTTTGCACTGAGATGTGATATCATATAGTAGCTAGTTCTATTTTCAGACCACCTGTATTTGAACATTTCATACATTTGTGTAATTATGTTCAATAATCTAGTAAATGGTTTGAACAAATTATTACTTTTAAAAGTTCTACTGACAGTAAATATATTTTTAGTTAAGAAATTATTTTTAAATTTTGTGTGATATAAACGATTGATCATATTACTAATTTTTTTCTTTAGTAGATTTTATTAATCTTTTTGTTTCTTGAAGGATTGATGATATTGAAGACAATTCTAAGCTACGAAGAGGAATTCCTGGTAATTACAAGAAAGTTTGCCTGAATTTTTTTGTTTTTATGATACTGGTGGAAAGATGTAGTGTTTGCCCCATGGATAGAACTGCAAACATTTTCACTGGGCTAATGGCTTCTCTTTTTCTTTTCTCTTTCACTTCTGCCCACTTAACTCCCAAGTTTCTGCCTCCTTTCCCTGTTGGTTTCTGCTCTGTTGCCTGTTCTTCCCTGACAGTTTTTTACTTCTTATAAATCCCCTTCACCCCTCTTCTCTCAAAGTTTATGCCCTCTTCTTCAAAGGTTTATTAAACTCCTGTCCCCCCTCCCCACAGCTTTCTGTTTTTCTTCACCTTCCATCTTCTCTTTGATTTCTTTCCCCTTCCCTCAGTCCCCTCTAAATAATTATCTTTGCCCTCTGTCTTTTGCATCCTGTTAACAATTTTTGACTTTCACTTTTACTTTCAAACTTTGATCTTTTTGGATTGCCACCTGGAGGATGGGGGTACTCCCTAGGTTGAATGTGGCAGATGCTCATTGGAAAAACTTAAAAAAAACCCCTAAATAATACCCCACTTTGATAACTGGCTGCCCTGTTAAAATATTCTCTAATGATCTCAAAATAAAAACAGCGGATAATATGAATTATTGTTTAAATGGACACGGCACCTTTCTATAAGTATCGAAAATGTATCCCATTCCGGAGTTCAGTTGAAGGCTGCAAGGGTAAGTCCTGATATCAGGCCAGGATCCAGATTACCATTAAGAACTGCCAGATCTCTTCAACACTTTGCACTGTCTTTCGCTATTACCAATTTCAACCCCCAAAAATACGGCCTCCAACCACTGGTATTACCCACCTGAGTTTGTCACTTGAAGGTGCGTTCAAGATAATTTTTATGTCGCAACAGCTTCACCTCAACACAAAATACCTAGCTCAGTAATTCATACTTTTGCTAATGTTAAGGCCGTGTAACACGAGTCAACTGCAACGACGATTTTCCGCACAACAATGTTGCAATGAAAATCGTTCCTTTGTAACATGTCACCGGGGACGAATTTCTGCGCAACACGGAGCCCGTCAACATGCTACGTGTTTTTGAAGTGGTTTCAAAATCTTGTAACGCAACCCGCAACATTGTAGCGCGGAAAATCGTCTTTGCAAGTTGACTCGTGTAACACGGCCTTTAATTAAGATGCTTGTACCGGTGTCCGAGTTTAGAAAAACTACCTCCTCTGTTAAACTAATCTTCTATTCCTTAACTATAGCCATAAACTAGTCGAGCTTGCAAAATAGAAACTTACAATACAATGGCCAAAGACAAGTAGTTGCGTTTTGATTCTCTCTTCCAGTCACACACAGCATCTATGGAGTTGCGCAGACAATCAATTCAGCGAACTACATGTACTTCAAGGCACTGGAAAAGGTCTTGTCCCTCAGTCATCCGCAGTGTACTCACATATTTACAGGTGACGAGACTGAATCTTGATAGAATGAAGTTTGTTACATTATTACTAGAAGTTAGCAATGCTTATTGCAACGATGATTTACCGCGCAACAATGTTGCATTGAAAATCGTTCCCGTGTAACATGTCACCAGGAACGATTTTCTGCGAAACACGAACCCCGGCAACATGTTGCGAGTTTATGAATTGGTCTCAAAAACTTGCAACACAACACGTAACATTGTTGCGCGCAAAATCGTCGTTGCAAGTTGACTCGTGTAACACGGCCTTAACCAGTTTCGACCGAGCGAGTCCTTGGACAAAGATCCGGAAAAGGGAAACAACTGTAGGTTTCGCTGCCTGATATTATCGCTCCTGTGGCTACAATCGCAAACAAAATTATTCTGCGACTGGAGCGATTTAATGGAAACCGTGGCCTCCACAACAACGGTAGCGACACTATTGCAATCTCTACTATCGCTTTTGTCGCTACTGTCATGAACGGGTGTCACTAAAACGGGGAACGGGGAACGGGGAACGGGGAACGGGGAACGGGGAACGGGAAACGGTCAATATGAGTTTGGAGGTGTGAGAATCTACAAGTTCTTCGAAGATTGAACAATTAAGAACGTCACGCATCGCTGCAGGTATTGTAAATATTGACCGTTCCCGGACTCATATTGACCGTTCCCCAACTCATATTGACCGTTCCCCGACTCATATTGACCGTTCCCGGACTCATATTGACCGTTCCCCGTTCCCCGTTCCAGATTTTAGTAATGTCCATCGAGAACCCCACGGTTTTCCTTTAAATCGCTCCAGTCGCAGAATAATTTTGTTTGCGACTGTAGCGACGAGAGTGACAGTATGGAAACCGGGCTTTAGACCGCGAGATCACACTGAGATGCTTACAGGTAGTCACTGATGTATGTTTGTCTCTGAGACAGGTCATGCAGTTTTCAGGACAACTTTCCAATCCCGCAATCCAACCTTTTAACTTATTCTATTACAGCCCTTTATTCTAGTATACCAAGTACCGGATGTTATGAAGAAAAAATGAGGGCAAAGCAACAGCTACACGTTAAGATTACACGTCAAGTATATAGTTAACTTGTCACCCCCACAGAACAAAATGGTCTGTTTCTTCAGTATTAGCAAACTCTGTAGTTTAGATTTTGTACAACATTTTTTGTCCAACAGAGGAACTGATAGAGCTGCACAGAGGCCAAGGAATGGACATCTATTGGCGGGACTCGTACACCTGCCCCACAGAGGAAGAGTACAAGCGAATGGTCGAAAAAAGTACGAGCTGCAATTTAGTAATTTAATTGATTGCTTCTGCGGTTTTGTGCGACCTGCGCTGGCGTTTAAGAACAGGGGGCCTTGTAGCTCCGTAGAACATTCTGAGAACGTAAAACAAGCTTGTTTATTTGTAACTTTATATAAAAAGTATTGAGTTAAAGCAGAAGCTTTATGTGACGTGTCGGAACAATGACTGAGCATGCGTGCGAGAGAAAAAAGCTAGCCAAATATCCAAGATGGCGTCTTGAAATCCATTTTTTAGAGTAAAAATATGAAGTATGTAATTTTTTTCGACCAAACAGTTATAATGCCACTGACCTTTCTCATTGGACGAAGAAAAGCGAATGTGATAGAATCCTTAACTTTTGTATATTTTTCTTGATTTTTGCAAGTTGGTGAGTTTGGTTGGTGTTTTTCCGACATGTCCCCTTATCCCATTGGTTACACGTGTTTCGTAGCTTAGCTCAGTACATGTTGTTTTTATACACTAAATTTATGTTAGAAGAACAGCGGAAACTGCTTAGTATAAGCATAAACATTTGCTGTAGTATATTCTGAAACCATCAAAAACTGTTGAAAAGTTTTCATAAAGTTTTTTGAAATGATTTGAACGATTTTTTACAATTTTTTGAAAATCTTCAGAATTTTGGAGGTTGCGGAATTCGGAACACTTTGATAATTTATGAACATTTTCGGAATATGAAATGCGTCACTTGAGTCCCGGATGAAATTTTCGTATGAAGCTTTAGGCGTTGTGTATTTTCCAGTTCTATATGGCTGTCCGTTTGATTTTGCCTGCCGTGATTGATCAATTTCAGGTCCTTGAGTAGCCGTACAGACCTCTAGTTCTGGAGCGGCTGTCATTTACAGCCTCACCTGCTTCGAATAATTAACAAAGCCATATAATAAACATCTTATTAGCCTCGTTTGCTCGGTCCGTACGGCAAGTTATGGATTCTCATTTTTTCCTTCCTTGTCAGTTTCCATGGCCCGGGCGCTTCGCGCTTGGGCCATAAAAAGAAGGAAAAAACTTGGTCCATAACTTGCAGTACGGACCGAGCAAACGAGACAAATAGGAGGTATGTAATACACTCGTGTCTGTATAATAATGTTGAGTATCATTAATCTCGGCTACAGAAACTGGAGGTCTCTTCCGTCTTGCCGTGAGACTGATGCAGTGCTTCAGTGACTGCGACAAGTAAGATGGTCATCTGCTTTATAAATTTCCATTTTTTATTGGAATACTGCCTGTATTAGCTTCGCGAGACCAATTTAATTTCCTTTGTTATGAACATTGAGAGGACATAAAAACGAAAGTCTAAGAATATGCCAAACATTACAAAGCTTGGTACAATACCATTAATGGCAGAATCAATAAATTACTAGATTGGTTTAAATCAAGCCTTTACTATATAATTCATACACAACTTGATAAGTCATGCTGCAGATGATTGAATTTTAAAAGTGGTATCTCAAAGTATTGATCACAGGAAGTGAAGATGTACTACACTTTTTACAACCAGGGAACTACTTAGCCTCCACGCAGACTTTAAAGACCTCTCGCAGCGAAGACGAATAATAGTCTCTGTGGAGGCTAGGAAATGCTCTAACCTTTCTTTTTTTTTCAATTTCGGATGGATTTTGGAGTTAATTTTCAGCTTTTAAAAACTTGAGATCGGCTTTGAAATAAATGTATAAAATGTTCCAACCAAATAAACAGAAGTTCAAAATAATAGGAATATTAAATTTAACTAGTAAAGGAATTACCGATTTAACTGTGGGTCTGCGTGTAGGTCGTACTATAATAAAAATGATTAACTACAAAAATATTAAACCCAACTTTATTTATGGAGAGTGAAAACACATTTCAACCAAAGGCTGGAACACTTAAAAATTTACAATTTTTAATAAAAGCGAAAAAAGCTTAAACAACTAAAATGGATAGTAAATAGGAAATGATAAAAGAGAAAAAATAATATATTAATTATGCTAAAAACGATTTACATATTTGACAAAAAGAATGTGACGACAGGTATTTATAATCTGCTGTTTTATAAGACTTAATGCCCTCTCAGACTGGGGCAATCAAGAAGAATGCTAGTTTTGACCCCTATTTTTCAGCAACATGGTTTCTTCAGTCTTTTCTCACGAGCGAGTGAGCCACAGAAAGACTTATCAGGATGTTCTCGATCTTGAAAATATTCAGTTGATAAATGCTGTTTGTTCTTGTAGGGATTTTACACCACTGCTTAATGCACTGGCACTTTTCTTCCAAATAAGGGATGATTATGCAAACTTATTATCAGATGAGGTAAGCAGGCACTGAGTTTACTTTTCCTAATCAGCTTTGTGTGTATCCACAATAATAGACAATAGAGCTGATTGGTGTGTTACCTAACATAGACAATAGAGCAGCTTTGCGAGTCATCACATTAATCGGCAGACGACAGAGTTGCTTTGTGTGTCATCACAGTAATAGACGACACAATTGTTCTGCATAAAACCACAGTAACAGAAGCTATTGCTACTTTGTATATCACCACAATAATATACGACAGAACTGCTGTGTGTTTCGTCGCAGTAACAGACGACAGAGCTGCTTTGTGTTTCGTCGCAGTAACAGACGACAGAACTGCCTTGTGTTTCGTCGCAGTAACAGACGACAGAGCTGCTTTGTCAGTCACCACAAAAACAGACGACAGAGCTGGTTTGTGAATTGTCTCAAAAGAAACGATAAAGCAGCTTTGTGCCGACTAGTGAACAAGAACAGATGCCAAGGCTGCTTTGTGTGTATCCCTTTTAACAGACGACAGAGTTGCTTTGTGTGTATCCATATTAACAGACGACAGAGTTGCTTTGTGTGTATCCATATTAACAGGCGACAGAGTTGCTTTGTGTGTCACCATGCACAATAACAAACGACAGATCTGCTTTGTGTGTATCCACAATAATAGACAAAAGAGCTGTTTGTGTGTCACCTAATATAGACCACAGAGCAGCTTTGTGAGTCAATACATTAAAAAGACGACAGAGCTACTTTGTGAGTCGTCCCAAAAACAGACGACAGAGCTGCTTGGTGACACTTTGTGCAAACTCCACACTGATTGTCTGTGTTATTTTTTTTCTTTACAGTACAAAGAAAACAAGAGCTTCTGTGAAGATCTGACGGAAGGAAAATTCTCCTTTCCGATCATTCATGGCATTAAAAATGACACCAGCAGCACCAGAATTCTTAGTATCCGAATTTTGTGGCCATTTTTTGAAGCCATTCTTGTAAATTATGCCAGTACCAATGCCTATATGGCCATGGTATGACCAGCACACTATACAAAGCCTTATTCTTTTCGTTTTTGCTGTTATAATGATAATTATATTGATGTAAACGTTGTAGGTTATTAATATTATTATTATTATTATTATTAATTATTGTTAATTATTATCAATGTTATTATTATTATTATTATTAATCATCGTTAACGGTCCTTGACAAAGGTTCAGATATTTTAAAACAAAGGACGACAGAAGTTGAGATCAAGAAATACTGTATCGACTGTCTGGAGCAGGTACATACTCGAAATAGCAATTACCCCGCGTGTTGACTGCTCATAAATGGCCAATTTGTCAAAGATCAGTCGAGCTTTCTGGCTCCTACAGTTTCTGACAAGTAAAGTCTTCTGAACATTAGGAAGATACAATTTCTAAAATAAGTTTGTATTAATACAACTACTTTCATTTTGTAATTGTATTAAAGTGCTTGAGAACAACAAAAGCGCTGTATAATTATAATTATTATTGTTATTATAACTATAATTATAATAATAATAATAACAATAATATTAATAATAATAATAATAATAATAATTATTATTATTATTATTATTATTATTATTATTATTATTATTATTACCTGATTGATCAATTTGGCTGAAATCTCGGTCAGCAAATGAAGTGTTTACCTCACATCCGGACAAGGTTGGGAAAGAGGTCCACAACCAGTGTTAAAGACCGATGGCCCGGATGTTAACTTTTTTTTAAGGCTGTTTCCGGCCTTGCAAAGGGTGAACTATTTACGATCGGTTGTAGTGCGAATTCTAGTGGTGATTACATGATTACAAGAATGTTAGCAACACAGCTCAAAACTTTCACTTATAAATTCAAGTTCGTGCTAGCCTACGGACTAATGATCACGAAACTTTAACAGGCCAGGCTCACATTGTACTAACACTTTAAGCGGCCCGTATCTTTTTATTATTTTTCTTAACGATCTAAAAATTATTCATAATGACATTCCTGCTCTTTTTATATTTGCCGATGACGGCACTATAGTATCTCCTGTAAGTAAGAATTGTGATCCATCTGTTACCTTAGTGAAACAATTTTTAACCTGGTCAATAGAGAACAAATGTCTTGCAATCTTCGCAAGTGTAAAGAACTTATCGTTAGAAAGAAAAACAACAGTGTTCAATACCAGCCAATTAATAATATCCCGCAATGTACCAATCTGCTTTTGCTAGGTGTTACCCTTCAGAGTGATTGCAAGTTTAGTACGCATGTAAGACTTAAGTTAATTAAAGCAAACAAATGTTTACATGTTCTAAGAACCCTTAGAAAGGAACAATATTCTCAAGCAGAAATTGACCACCTGTTTATGTCTCTAGTTCTACCTAATTTTATCTATGGTCTCCCCGTTTATGGGGCGTCTGAATCTGATCTTAACGGTATCCAGCAATTTTTAGAGAGAT
>JAOBYE010515528.1:0-27926 GCA_025403585.1 Parazoanthus swiftii
TTTCGATATATTAAAATTCAGCCTGAAACAAAAGACATCAACACGAGGCTCTGGGGAATAAAATATAGAGTTTGTATAGATTATTCCCCCGAGCCTCGTGTTGGTGTCTTTTGTTTCTGGTCAATCTTCGCCTTCGCTTTTGTTTCAGAAGTGCAACATCCATTGTTCTAACGCAAATTCGCAAAAACACAATCTCGAATTATGATGACTCTCAAAGCAACTCTGTCGTCTGTTATTATGACACAAAGCAACTCTGTCGTCTATTATTGTGATAACTCGCAAAGCAGCTGTGTCGTCTGATATTGTGATGACTCGCAAAGCAGGTCTGTCGTCAGTTATTGTGATGACTCCCAAAGTAGCTCTGTCGTCTGCTGTTATGTTAATCAACAAAGCATCTCTGTCGTCTGCTATTATGTTAAAAATCAACAAAGCAGCTCTGTCGCCTGTTATTGTGATGACTCACAAAGCAGCTCTGTCGCCTGTTATTGTGATAACTCACAAAGCAGCTCTGTCGTCTGTTATTGTGGTGACTCGCAAAGCAGCTCTCTCGTCTGTTATTGTGGTGACTCACAAAGCAGCTCTCTCGTCTGTTATTGTGATGACTCACAAAGCAGCTCTGTCGTCTGTTACTGTGGCGACTCGCAAAGCAGCTCTTTCGTCTGTTATTGTGATGACTCACAAAGGAGCTCTGTCGTCTGTTATTGGATTGACACATTAAGCATACCTATCGTCTGTTATTGTGATGACACACAAAGGCATCTCTGTCGTCAGCTATTATGTTAATCAACAAAGCAGCTCTGACGTCTGTTATTGTGGTGACACACAAACAGCTCTGTTGTCAAAGCAGTTTTAACCCATTAGCCAATGGTAGGAAGAGTCGTATGTACCCACTTGTTTTGGTATTGTTCATGTGATTAATATTCTTTTATTTTGTTTTACGACAGTCTTTATTTATATCTTTGACATTTTACTTCCATCCATTGATGGCTTTCAGGTTCTGCTTCAAACAACTTTGATCTTTTCATGGATTGCTGTCCGTGCACAGTTAAAATGCAACCAGAAGTCGCCGCAGTTATTATTAACATAAAATCAAGTCTCAGTTTGGCGTTCTATTGCCGCAGGGAAGAAACTGTTAGACGCAGTTCGAATGAACATCTGTTTGTCTTTAGTGAATCGTTTGAAAATGGGTTTGGAGCTAATAAAATATTAAAAACGACTCTGAATAGAAGCAATTAAATTCATTTTCTTGTAAAATATTCTGCCACTTGAAACTTTTATCAAAATTTGGTATTCCGTTCTGAGTAAGTTGCGCTGATAAGAACAGTTGTCAATTTCAGTTGCATACAAAGAAACAAAGTCGCAATTGAATCGAAAGTGTGTATTCCTTTAGTTTCTTGAAAATGTAAAGGTCACGAAATAAATACTTTTTGTTCGTGCATTTAAAAGAAATTATACACGGCATTAAAAATTGGAACAGGTGTTGAGTGTTTCATTTTGTAAAACCTCTAGCAAAGGTTGCGAAAATAAAATAATTTGAAACGTAGATTTTATTGAAGAGTTTCATTCAAATTCTGTTTCCTTTTAGAATTCCTTAAGATGGACACATAGTTTCCAGATTGGGGACGACGATTCTGTTTTTTTTTTTTGCAGCTGGTTGATACATTGGCTCTTAGACTTTAGACTTGAAGTCGCTCTCCCCGGGCCTGGGAAGTTTATTAGCTTTAACCAGTGGCTGTGTTACAGATCAGGCAATTTGATTGGGAGACGTATGATATCACTGAAAACTATCCTAGATATAGCAAGACATTGAATTAATTTGCAGTCGTGGTTAAACTGAGCTTGGCGCACGGCTGTAGGTGAAGTTTGACTCTTACTCATTATTTGCTTGAATATTTCAGTGGTCGGACACAGGAGGAAGTTTTGGCAGAAAGCGAGAAGATCACTCGTCCGGAGCCAGAGATCAGAAGGTTCGTAGGTTAATAACTAATGATTTGTGTCTTTGGTAAAGTTTCTCAATGAGCAGTCGAAACCTTGCAGACAACCGATGTTACGTAGTTGCTCATAACAAAAGTTTGGACAACGCTTTTCCGATGAAAGTATGGTATATCTTGTCAAAGTGAAAACGTATCGTAAATAACATTCAAGCACATTTGAAAAGCACTACTCGAGAAGTGTGATAGCCAGCATCTGTTCGATAAACGCTTGCTCAAAAATTGTTTCTCTTTTTCTTTATTCAAAATCAGGTTTTAGTTAACGTGTCAGGCTGGGTTTACTACAAGTAGCAAAAGCGACCGCAAGTTTGAATTGACTTCGATTCTCGCACAAACGAAGACAGAAGCACATTTTACCCAGTTCTTGCTGCATTTAGACGGGGTCAGTCAAACAGGTGTTACAACAAACAAACAAAATTTTATTCCTTTCAAGTCGTGACGTCACTTACGTTTCCGCTACTTGTCAGTTTTTCAGCAACGCATCTATTCCCAACCAAAATTAAAGGCCCGTTAGTAGTCCGCCACCACGCTGTCGTTAGGACCGCTTCTGCTTTGTTCCTTCTGTCAGCAGTGAAGCTTTTTTTTTTTTTGGAGCGACTCCGCTCTATTTGTACAAAAGCAATGTAAAGACAGTAAGGAGAAACTTGAATTTTTATAAAAGACTCCGCGCCAGCAGATATTGTTAACCTGCGTATTTTTAGCACGTCCTCCGACTGAAATCGCACTCGTCCGGTACACAAGCTTGTTAAAGGCTTCACACGTACAAACCCATGTATGCGCATGCGCGGTGACACACACGCACAAACATACATTCCCCTGCCCCTCCATTTGTTCTAAATGGAGAAAAGTAAGACTCATTCATTCTCTAACTTCTTCATGTCACGTGATTCCGTTCCAGGACTCCAAGCATTCGCATATCCCGTCGCATCAAGCCGCCGCAGGCAGACAACGTGTCGGAAAGTACCGGGGATCTTGCCCTACCAGCGCGCTTAGAAAACTCCGCCAACTACATTCCAGACCACGCAGCAGAACTACAAAAGTTTGAAACCTTAGATTTTCCCGAGAGTCCTCCCCCAGACGATTCCGCCCACGTCATTTCCGGTCACGATACAGACGTACCAGATAGCGCGATGAACAACCACCTGGAAAACAACGTGGAACGTAAGGTCCCCAGTCCCGACAAGAAGGAAGTTCAACAACCCGCCACGGAACCGGAGACGGAGTATTACGGGTTTAAAATGTTTATTTTCTTTCTCTTCATTCTGGCGCTTATAATGATCCCCATTGCAATCGTGTGGGAAACACGAAAAACCTATTTCAAGAGCACCGACGCTTACAAGGGTTTTGCTAGGTGGGTGTACAAGAATTTTGCTGTCAGAGTCTGAAACTGATCAGATCAGCCCTGCAGTTTAGAATAGCTGCAAATTTTGTACGACCAAGTTGTGCATGTTTTTTTGTCAATCCTTTTCGTAGTCAGATTCCGTGATATTTGTTTACAACCATCATTAGATTTATCGACGGGAAGTTTTTGAGGGTCTTTTTTTGCGGTGGGGGTAATAGTAGGTTTACATAAATGATTATCGTTTATCGAAGATTACATTTTCTTTGCCTCGGCACAAACCAAATTTATTTTCCATTTCATCATACTCACTTTTCTCATTCGTGCACATCGCATGCGGAGTCCTGGATACGAAAAGCTTCATTTAATGGACTGTGGGGATTGAAGCTATTTAATGCAATTTCACTTAGAGAAGGTTATTTAGGATTTTATTTGAACCTCGTCTAAGGCGATAGTTTGTGTAATTTGTAGATCGTTAGAATGCGAATATTTGTTTGTAGTGTGAACTGTAGGTTCCTCTTGTAGTTGAGTAGCGGTTAATCATAGTTTTGATCAGTGTAAGTTACAGACAACCTGAACTCGGCTGTTTCCTTGTACGCGTTGATCTTATGGTATCAGCGTTCTTGGTACGTGTTGGGCGACTTCAGTTATGGCTACGGTTTACAGTAGAACTGTTTTGCTTGCCAGGAAATCGCAGGGACCGCATGTTTCCTGAAAATAACTTTCATTTGAAAATTTCAAAAAACAAGTCTCGGGACTGAATTTCGAAGTGTGAGAGGAACTTGGAGGATTTAATTTCTCTGTAATCTGTCTCCTTATATTTTAGCCTAAGAGGTGTTTCGTGCTTTCCTTTCTCAATAGGTGGTTTGCATGCCATGTTGGTGTTCAAAAACAATAGAGTTGCAGTTTATTCCTTTCTTTTGTTTACCACACCAACATGGCCGCCACGGCCTTTGTCCATTGAGTCCCTGGGGATTGAGTGCAAACTAGCATTTTGTTTGAAGCTAGTTCTTTGAAGAAAAGCTCTGGATATACAGTTTCTCCAGGGAGTCGCACCTTTCCAAGTATCGGGAAGTGGCTCAACTATTTGACTTTTTTCTCACTGAAGTGCGAGAACGCAGCGAGGACGCACGCAACACAATCTACAGTTTTCGTTGTTATAGTACATTGAAGTTTCCCTTCGATTTAATTACATGTAGAGCTTGGAGATGTTCCGTTACTGTAACTTGTTGTGCTGTATTCAGTTAATAATTGCCACATGCAGGTAGAGCTTGTTTCAAGGTAATTAAACAAATGCAGTCTCGATATTTATTGATTCGCTGTACAATCACCTTCGTATCTTATATGTCCGCCAATCATAACTGGCTTGTCGATACTTGATCTTTATTCTCTAAAATGTATACAGAATTCAGTGTTTTCTGTTTCCTCTTTTGAAGCAATAAAGAGTTCGAGGTAAAAAATAGGGGCTTACCTAATTCTCTCTTTTTTTGCTGCATTCATTTTTTGCCTTCAAACAATCCTAAGGGCGTAAATCGCAAGAATATGTGCTGTTTGTTTCCGCGAAATCCATTCCGTTCCTCCCCTGCCCCACCTTCCAACTCTCCTAACGTTTCTTGAACAGGTCTTGAGACTGATTTCTTTTAAGAAAGATGCTAAGATCTCTCGACATCTGGGTACAAACAGGATCGCTTTCTTCAATAACAGACAAACACCGAAGTTCTATAATTTGGAGAACTTAGAACTGTAGAAATCGTCTTGTTGCGAATTATCGGAAATGTTTAGCAATATAGCTACCATTGTATCTTTAGCTACCCTTGACAACTATAAACACATGACGAATTGTACAATCCAAACGAACAATAAAGATTTGGAAGTGAATATGTGGTTCCCTGGCTGTGACTTATACTGACTGAACTTCGTGGCGCAAACGGCTTTTTAGCTAGGGTTAAATAGTGGTTTACTGTATTAGCACTGTGGTTCGACACTAAAACGACGCCTATCACTTGCTGAAAACTTGCAAGGATTTGCCAAGACTTTTCCAAGGACTGCAGAACATATTATCTTTCTGTACAAAACTGTCGCTTTGCAATACGCCACAGTTTACAGATGACACTGGGAACGAGGAGCTGCATGGGAACGAGGATGATCGTTTTACCGAAGGTCGTGTGGGCTTTGGGTACGGGAATTGGCATGAGTTTTAACTTGTCAGTAGTCATGCGCAGAACGCTATTTTACCAAACGAAGAAATAACAGCTTTAGGTTCAAGATGGCGGACATCTATAGACTGATACTCGTAATTGGAAAAATTTCAAGAAAGATCACGAAAGCGGGCACCCGTACCTACACCAAACATTAAATTCGCTGCCAACAGCCAAAGTTTTATTGCATCACGAGACTATTGGAATATTCAATAAGCCGTGATAGACCACCGCTCATCCATGTAACCGCATCTTTACCGTAAACAATTTAGATGGTCAACTGAGATGTTCACATCGCGCTGTTCAAACGTTCGGATCCAACTTTCCTCAGTCGATATTGGAGGTCGAAGTTTTGAAAAGCTAGGCGCCTAAATTTCCGTACGGTTTGATAGCGTAATTGGTGTGAAAGGTTCATCTGAACGTACAAGTTTTTGACTCGTCGAAAGTTCGTCCGCATGAACATTGGCCCAACTATTATTACTTTGAGAATAGTTTGTTGTGTTATTTTAAGTCAATATAAAACACGACATTTTATGAAGCAAAAGTTAACTGAATGGCTTGAAAAGCGTGTAAACCCATTCCCTCCAGGTTATTGAAGAAATTCTGATTGCCATTTTGGAATTCGATTCTGGGACCCACCGCAAAGGGTGAGAGCTTAGTACAATTTTGCAAGACTTGGAAAAGTCTTCAGTTCCCGGAGACCAAGTGTGTTCGCAAACTGGTCGAGTTCGATCACTGTGGAGGCCAACTTGTTTCAACTTTGTGTCGTTGCTTTTTGTTTCGAGAGTACCCCTCTCTGAAGGCTGCCCGCTTTCAGTATGTAGTTTTGTCACAAACGCAGTGCCGGATCCAGGGGGAGGGGGATCGGCGTGGTCGCTGTCCCCTCCCGTTTGAGCTACTGATAACCATTTTTTTCCCTAAAAATTGGTAAAGTAGTCCAAGCATAGCTTGCGGTGCAGACGGTGTTGATTCTATTTTACTATATATACCGTCTGCGTACAGGATCCCGAAAGCTTGTTCTCGATAAAACGGTTTATCAATGTCACGCAAGCATAAATTACAATCATTCGACGAGTGAGACATGAATCTTTTCAATTGCAAAACAGGAAGAATAGAATATTTATGCCGCCAAAGGTATAGAGAACAACATTCTTAATCTCATGCTTACCACATGTCAAGCTTTTAGCCAATTACAAAGCGCGTAAGAAACCACCAATCAGATACGATTTCGGTATCCGTTTCGCAGACTGTGTATCCGGAGGTTTAGACTGGCTGCAACGCAGGCTCAGTCCAAGCAGCACTCAAACTGCGAGAAGTGTTCAATTGACATGAGAGCCGTAGCACGCCTTGGAAAACTGGGGGGGGGGGAGGGGGCACCGCTAAGCCGACGGTGTGAGCCTTGTAGGGGGGTCCGGGGGCATGCTCTCCCGGGAAATTTTGGAAATTAGCTCGTCTAAAAACGTATTTCTTGGGTTTTTAATGCTATTTGAAATAAATCAGAGTGTCAAGAATAGTAAAAATTTCCAATTTTCCTCAGACTTGGGGCAATTTGCTGAGCTTCACGCATTTGATACATTTCAGCAGGAAACTGAAACTTGGGGGGGGGGTGGGGCACGGCCCCCCCAGGCCAGAATAGGCGAGTTTCAGCTGACGCCTAATGTTTACAAATAAATTTTTTCAATTCGTAACACCTTCGAGACATGATACAAAGAAACATTTGTCTCGAACAGCCAATCAGTAGCTGGTAGACTCATTAATAACATTAAGTGCATTAAATCCTCCTATAGATAAGATAGACGAAACAGGCGCGACTGACGCTCGTTAATTGGAGCACCGTGACAAAACAGGTCAGTATACTCCATGCAGAAAAACCACGGATGCACCCTCGTTTAAAACCTCTAATGAACTTTGCTAATACTAACACTAGCAACTAATACTGCTAATGCTAATAACAAAATAATGTAACCTGACCCCAACCTTTGCAATATTTAATGATGGTCTGTAAATATTTTTAACCAATGGGACTGGTTTTAAACGAGGGTGCATCCATGGCATTTGTCCATGGAGTATATACCACAAAACACCGCCCTTGATATCGAGTATGATCAATTTCGAATTAACTTGAGAATTGCGGGGACCTGCCGGCAACCGTGTTTGACTGACATTCTTAGTGATTGTCCAAATGCACACCGGTTGACACGGCAGAGCATTTCATCAGGGGTGCCGGATTTAGATATTTTTCCGACTAATGCCAATCTCGACCCATACTAAACTCAGGCTCATTATTTCACTAAAAATCGTTTTTTTTATCTCTCTTATAAGAAATTTTGACTAGTGCCATGGCATTAGTGGCACTAGTCTGGATCCATCCCTGTTCATCTTCTCATACCTGGCCGGAGTAGTTGGTGACATTTAAACTGACTTTAAACCGTTTGTTCGACCGTCGAAGTGAACAATGATCAAAATTGGGTTTTCAAACGTTGCCCATTTGTTTAACACAACAGGAGAACTCCAAAAATAGTGAAATAAAAAAGGGGGTTCCCTTGCTCCGGTATGAGCTATGAGCCGTCAAATATACCCCAGTTTCAGAAAATTTACCAAAATGGAAAATGTTTCTATACAGTAAACTCGAGTTTAAGGGACCACACAAATTATTTTAAAGGTTTGAATACAAAAAATATATATACTAATGTATTTTTGAGACTAAGTTGAATGCAATGCCGGCTAGCTGAGTTAATTTATGGCCAGCAACTTGACTAATACGATCACTGGGCTTCTTCGTCTTAGTTTATACAACGTGTATGTATTTCCTTTGTTCAAAAACTAGGACCGAAGAACATTAGTCATGCACACAACCAAAGCCTTACATTCAAATTAGCATTATGACGTCTGACACGTGTATCTTCCAGTCGACAAAAGATTCGACAAGACAATGCACCAGTATAATATGCTTTTGTAGTCCATGATTTGCTTTTCATTCGTTTTAATGTTTTTTTCCCAGTTTTGTGGCAAGCTTTCGGTCAGTTATAGCTTAAAAGAGAAAAACAAAACTAAATCAGTTGTGTATAATTTTATCACAAATATATTGGTATTCGTTTGTCAGGTACAGCGTATTGGTTTTCTAAAAAATAAGTTACTTGTTTTAAAAAAGCCGTTATCATTACCTTTGCCCTGGTCTTCAAGAATGGTAGCGGCGATCTTATTTTCATTCGATTCATTGTGTTTGTATCAATTCCTGAAACAAACACTATAGAAAATTGAAAACTAAGTTATACCTGAGGAACAGGAGAAGGTGGAAAAAGAAAACTTGTTTGTTCTAAAAAGTTCAAACTGGAAAATGGACTAGTAGCATGGGTACGTTTGTTTTTTCTACAACTCTTCTTACCGGTTTTAAAAAATATTTAAAAAAAACTCGATTTGTATGTTCCTGAAAGATACACTCCAACTCCAAGCTAGGAAAACTTTCGAGAGCAAGGTTCTCTCTTATAATAAAATTGCAAATTGTGGTGCAATCAATCCTGGAGCCCACGTTTCACAGAACAGCGGTCTTCCATCTAGCACCTCCTAGACACCTACGTGTGACCCCCGGCATTGCTCCTAGACTCGGGACGGGAGTCACCAACTGGAGATTTTTCAAGTTACATCCGAAGTACTTACCAAAATATGCCAAAATTCCTATTTTCCTTCAGCGCAGCAAAGAGCTTTTGCTTTGTGATTTTACAGCGCTCTCAACTGCAGTTATTAGAATAGTTTTCAAGCCTCTCTCCCCGTTGGGGTTCTTTGTTCATTTGGAAACGAGGCTTCAGTTGCCTTTCGATTGCGCAATATCCCCGTCCATCTCTCCTTTTCACTCGGGGTCGCCATTCGAGTAGCATCAGAGTGTTTCGTGGTTGAAACAAGACTGCTACCAAGATGGTATGTGCCATCCGTGTTCAATCGCGACATATCCTTGACTTTCATACGTTCTTCTCTTTATTCTTTATTGTCATTCTTACGTATTTGAAGTATAAAAACTTGGAAATGATTTCTTTTGGTCAGATCAAGATCTCGGTGTGATACAGTTTCCCGTGTTCCGCTCTTTGATTTCTCTTATATTATGTCTTCAAAACGAAATAAAAAAGTCTTTATCATTTTGATGATTTGTAACAGATTTCCTTTGACAGTATAATGAATTGAATCCTCTATTTTATTTCTCCCATAGGTGAACTTCACAATAGACCAGGTAAGGTTGAGTTGTTCATACATTTTCTCATTCTTAAAACAAAACAAACTTGAATTGTTTCACTCGATCGTATGTGCGTGTTGCCGGTCATGCCTAAGCCAAGCCAATAAGTATACTGCTCGCCATCTAGTATTGGTATTGGTACCGTAATGGTAAGTTCGCGCTACAGAATAGGTATAAATTTTAGACTGTCGACAATTTGAAGGAAAATAGTCTTTCGTTTTGAATTCTTCATTCATCAGTTGGGCTTATTTTTAAATCAGAGGGTACGTCTGCATTCACATTGGCAAATGTTGTCAAATTTCTGAAAATTTTTCATGATCTCGTTTGAAGAACTTTATCGAAAGATTATTTATGTTGGTCAAAAGCTCGTTGTGCTATTTAACAATGGCAAGTAATTTGAAAAGATCAAAAACAAATTATCAAGAAACTTTTTAGTTCAAATACAGTTGTTAGACAATATACTTGCAATTCCTTTAGTCGATGTAGCATTTTAAACCCCTAGTTTTTGTGTTGTGATGATAAAAAAAACTGTACAAGATGTTTACCATTGCAAAGAATTGAAAACATTTGACGACAGTCATATCAGTGCATTTCCTTGAAGTGTCAAGTGTAAACTGCCCTTGATGTACAGCTTGGACATTTTACTGTGTCCAGATGTAATGTTGAGGAACAGTTTGTGCACAAGAACTAGTCTGATCTCGTATTTCTCTCCAAAATAATTTTTGAAAGAAACACTGCTCCTGGGTCCTTCCTCTGAAGGCAGTTTTCACATCTTAGCACTGATCTGAGAAAATCACCCAAGAATAAAAGGAAACAACATTCAGCCTGCCCCTTTTTTTACTCAAGAACCAAGTTTTGGAGCACCCTTCACATTCTGTGGTTTCCCATTCTGCCAGTCTTGCCCCCCCCCCCAAAAAAAAAGGGGCCAACCATGGGGATAGGTGGTTTTTTGAACAGTATATCCTGCTTTCATAGTAACTTTCACTGCCACTATTAATTCCATACACTTGAAGAACATTTCATTTTTCTAAGTTCGAAATAGGAAGAAACAAAAGTCCAGCAAAGCAAAAAAACACTGCAAAATAAATACCCTTGCATTGGTGCTGTGGACAAATTTAAGCTTTTAAACCCGTGAACCATGACAAAGCAACATTAAGGTTTATATTGATGGGAAAAGTGATTTTAGCCCAGGTTCCCTTTACGAGTGTGTGCAATGTCTTTATTGAGTATTTAGGAAAAGATTGATGCTGATACTTCAAGCATGTCAGGGTTGGAAGAATTCGTACGATAGCTAAGTTAGTTGTTGCGTCGTGACAAGCTCGAGTTTAATACTTAAGAAAAGAACTGTCCAACGCTAGATGATGTTTTGTTTTTTCAACCTGTTTTAGATCCGTGGTATCATGGACAAAAAGCAGAACATTCGTAACATGTCTGTCATTGCGCATGTGGATCACGGGAAGTCAACTCTCACCGACTCCCTGGTCAGTAAAGCTGGTATTATAGCTGGTGCCAAGGCAGGCGAAGCCAGGTTCACCGATACCAGGAAAGATGAACAGGAGAGATGTATTACTATCAAATCAACGTAAGTTTAATGAGGTACTTTGTCAAGTAGTGTCGATGGTTGCAGTATACATGGACAAATGCCATGGATGCACACTTGTATTTCCTGACGTGTTTGATTGATTGTTACTACATAGTAGCCGAGAACAGTGGCAAAGACTTGTGCAGACAAATTATTTGTTTCTGCAGGGTTAATGTGTTTTGGAACAACTTGCCCAACGAACTAAATATTGAGACTCTTGTTGACATGTTTTAGCTCATCACAGTTTTCCTTTTGGGTGGTTTAGTATCAATTTCCTTGGTAAAAATTTTGTACTTTTAACCAGTTTATGTTAAATGCTTGTTTTATCTTGTCATTAAAAAATCTAGAGCTAAACTTGTTTTTTTTAGTTAAATTATTTTTATAATGATGAGAAAGGAATGATTTTGACAAATATTGTACTAATTTCTAGGGCTGTCTCCATGTTCTACGAGCTCAAGGATAAAGACATGGAATACATCGCACAGGAGGTACACAAGGATGAGGATGGTGTGAAAGAGAAAGGGTTTTTAATTAACCTGATTGACTCTCCTGGACACGTTGACTTCTCCTCCGAAGTTACTGCTGCCCTTCGAGTCACTGATGGTGCCTTGGTTGTTGTTGACTGTGTTAGTGGTAAGTCTTGCTGAGAGTTGTGGGTGTTTTTCTCAGTTTGAACAGTGAGAAGATTCTTTTTTTTGGGAAAGGAGTTAGGAAATCAGCCTGCAATTATCTGTAGGCATCGATGACTTGAGCCTTTATCAACTTGAATGATTCAGTCAATGAATTTCACTGGGAAATTTAACTCACTTGACTGGTAACAATTCTATATTGAATTTACCAGGTGTTTGTGTGCAAACAGAGACTGTCCTTCGTCAGGCCATTGCAGAACGTATTAAACCCATTCTTTTCATGAACAAGATGGACCGTGCCTTGCTGGAGCTGCAGCTGGAGATGGAAGATCTCTATCAAACTTTCCAGCGTATCGTGGAGAACACCAATGTTATTATTGCCACTTATGCAGATGAAGATGGTCCAATGGGAAATATTCAGGTTTGTTCACCCTGCAACTTTATTTGAGAAAGTCTGGCTTTAGATAATACTTGACTTATGTATGTTTAAAGTGCAAGAAAACTCTTGTTCACCATTTATATTTATTTACCAAACTTTAATATGACACTGTTTATTTCCAAGACAGAAGTGCTGCTCTGTGTCTGATTCTTGCATGGGCTTTTATGGTTAACTTCTCTTTACATTAATTTGTTGCTTGACAGGTTGGGCCTGAGAAAGGCACAGTGGGCTTTGGGTCAGGTCTTCATGGCTGGGCATTTACTCTCAAGCAGTTTTCTGAGATTTATGCAACAAAGTTCAAGATCGAGCCAGCTAAACTAATGAAGCGGTTGTGGGGTGACCAGTTTTTCAACCCAAAGGAGAGGAAGTGGAACAAGGTCGGAGGAGAGGGCTATGTCCGTGGCTTTAACCAGTTTGTTCTTGACCCCATTTACAAGGTATGTGTTGCTCTTCCGTCTCTAAATTCAAAATAACTGATCCTTATGTAACAGTAACGTATGGCAGCTAGTACTTACCCGAAAGACAAAAGGTTGTCCTGAAACACTGATCAATGTTTACAACAAATTCACTGTCAAAATCGATTGCCACTGGCCCCAGGTACATGCAATCCTGTTCACCCTGAATGTATATTAACTAACCATCATGTTCTGATGCCGTTTTTTCACACAGGTCTTTGATGCAATCATGAACTTCAAGAAAGCCGAGACAGAAAAGTTGTTTGAGAAACTGAATATCAAGCTTGCATCAGAAGACAAGGTAAAACAATGATATAAATTGTAGGTGTTCCTTTCATATAAAAAATGCACATGGGCTCTAGTTTCACAGGTTTACAATCGCAGGCAAAAATCTGTTGCACTTTTCAGTATTGTTATGTCAAACTGGTTTGTGTAAAGGTATTTCCCTTAGCCTTCGTGCAGGTTCAATTTACTCATTTGTCTTTTCAAATGCAGAAAGCGTTGAATGAGAGACCTGCTGTACAATCCCCCCCACCCTGCACATCCTGCCAAACAGCCTTGTAGTTAAATCTTTGTTGTCCACTCAACTGACAATAATAAAATAGCCTAATCAGGTACATGTAGCTTATTTTTTCCATCAAAACCTGTTTATTTCTGAAGCACACATGTTGTCTTGTTGGTCCATTAAAACGTTTTGCTATTATTAACCAGGAAAAGGAAGGAAAGCCACTCATGAAGGCTGTCATGCGCAAGTGGCTCCCTGCTGGTGACACCATGCTTCAGATGATCACCATTCACCTGCCGTCTCCAGTTACTGCCCAGAAGTATCGTATGGAGCTTTTGTATGAAGGTCCCCATGATGACCCTGTGGCTCTTGGCATCAAGACTTGTAACTCGAAGGTGTGTGTACAGTACTTGTTGATTATATTATAGTATTACTTGATAACATGTTTCACCTTGACGGTTTGCTGTGGAGGATTCACCACAAAGTTTTTGCATTCCATCTGATGTACTTGACTGGAAGATTTCCCCTCCACAGGTTCAGCTTCCCAAGTAGTAAATGACGTCCTAGTTCCAAATCAATCAGGCTTGCAAAGTACAACCTGTGTCAAACCAAATTTCTGAGAAGCAGTGCATTAAACCTTTAGACACTTGAGAACAAGAGTTTTTCACAAACAACCAAGAACCATGTTACCCTGTGACTGCTGCCATAGCAACAGTTCTTAATTAAAACTTAAATGTTGTCTTGGAAAGTAATTAGTAAGTTCACAGCTGCTTGGATGTCAAATGGCCAGCTTTCATCTATAAACATTTTGAAAATTATAGGAGAGGAGGTTAATTGCCCTCCTCCCAATTAATGTTGGTGTTTCTCCAAAAGGCCTAAACATTTAAGGGTTAAAAAGTAAACTTCATTGAGTACTTCATCAGGAGTGGTCAAGCAATTTGGCTTCCATAACAAAAAAACTTACCTTCAGTTCCAACTTTCTCCTTGACAACATCAAACTACTTCATCTTGTGTGACAAAAACCATGCTTTAAACACCAGGAAGACATTGAAGTTTGTCAAAAATGCATTTGGGTCCACGCAGATGATTGTGCAATATGAAATGCAAATTTTGTACTCCAAGGGTTCTTTAAACTTAATTTAACATCATTGCGCTGGGAGTGGCTGCCCTTTCTCCCATGACAGTGGCTTTTGTTTAATTGCTTGATGGCATAGATATTAGCATGAAAGTCAGTTCAGTTTGAACTTCGGTTATAAGACAGCAAAATGATAATGTGTTTGTGGGGTTGTCATTTAGATAATTGAAAATAAGGGCTTGTTAGATAACTGCCAGGAGCCTTGCATAATTCTTTCTTGTTCGGCATTAATCATGAGACTTTCTGTTCTGTGTACAGGGACCCCTCTGCCTCTACGTTTCAAAGATGGTACCAACATCAGACAAGGGTCGCTTCTATGCCTTTGGTCGTGTTTTCTCAGGCACAGTCAGTACTGGGCAGAAGGTTCGCATCATGGGACCCAACTATATTCCAGGGAAGAAGGAAGATCTCTACAACAAGTCTATTCAGAGGTCAGTAGACAGCTGTGAGCAGAGTAATATAATATTTGATGTGGAATTCCCTGAGTCAAAGCAAAAAGTTAAGCCACTTTCCCAGATTAATTTATTTGTTTGAATAGTTTTCAAATAATAATAATAATAACAATGGCTTTTCATAAAATCGTCGTGCAGTTGATCTTTCCAATCCCATGTTCTTCTGACCATTTTGATATAAGAGAAAGTGCTGTAGCAATGAGAATTGAAGAAATGATCAGAGACAGCAAAATTTTCTCAGATAAAAATTGCATACCTTCTCTCAACCTGTTTGACATATAAAATTAAATGTACAGTAAGGGAAATGTGGCAGCTTGACATTTGAATTGTTTGGTGTTGAAAGGGTTGAAATATTATTTTTACAGAACCATTTTGATGATGGGTCGATACATTGAGCCCATTGAAGATGTACCATGTGGTAATATTGTGGGTTTGGTTGGCGTAGACCAGTTCCTTGTCAAGACTGGCACCATCACCACTTATGAGCAGGCCCACAACTTGAAGGTTAGTGTTGAGGAACAAGTTCATCATGCTATTTCTGGGGGAGGGCAAATCTATCATGCAACCTTTCAAAGCAAAATTGTCTGGAATTTTGTACATTTATTGGAAGACTGTTGTGTCTTATAAAAGCCAGCTAACTAAAGTATTTGTTAACATGTTCAGATTTGTGAGAGCTCTGGGACATGATTATTCAGAAAGAACATGCGTTTCCCAGTCATTTAAGCAGAACTTGCTACCATCTGGAATCAGGGGTGATCCCCTTCTCCCGAAGACACCCTTGAATTTTTTGTATAGTGAGCATGCTAGCAGTAACAACAGCAGACTGCCGATTTCCCCAAGGAGTGTGTGGGAAAACAAACACTTGTGTTATAACTAGCATACCATGCAAATCAGTTGCGATTTTCTTCCTTTTCTTCTTGAAGCTTTAGTTTCTAATAAATGATTTATCATTAATGTAGGTCATGAAGTTCTCTGTATCACCAGTTGTGCGAGTGGCAGTAGAAGCAAAGAATGCCTCTGATCTTCCAAAGCTTGTAGAAGGTCTGAAACGTTTGGCCAAATCTGACCCTATGGTGCAGGTAATAATGAACATGGTTCTGTCAACACTGAAATGACTGTTTCAGACTTGACCCTTACTGCCAAAGCCATTTTACTAACATATATCTTTTTCTTACAAAATCAAAACAAAATAAGACATTTTGTTGCTCTTTTAATCTTAATTATAAATTAAATAGTTAGATGAATTTAACTTGGATGTCTTTTTGAGGTTTTTATTTTTTTTGGGGGGGGGGGCTATGTAAATCATAGTATTCTTTATCAAATTATAAATTCACTTATTTTTAGAATGGTTATACATGTACAAATATATTTTGTTTTGCCTCTTTTTCTGAAAGATAACTGTTTTAACAATGTATGAAGATTATTAGTAGCACATCACTAGATAAATGAATTTATTGTCACTCTTGCAAATTAATCGTATTGCACTGTACATTAGTGTTCCATTGAAGAGAGTGGTGAGCATATCATTGCTGGTGCTGGAGAACTTCATTTGGAGATTTGCCTCAAAGATTTGGAAGAAGACCATGCCTGTATCCCAATCAAAGTAAGTTGCTGATGGCAATGTGAGTGGGCATAACTTAAAAAGTCTTAAAAAGTTTTCAGGCATAGATTCTTTTCAAAAATAATTATTTTATGTTGGGTTAATTGGCCAGAAAAAATGAAAATGCTTGAAAATTGTCAGCAAAGCAAGAAGCATCTTTTGTTTCAATTCTGAAGTTACTTTTTCTTCCTTGTTTTCTATTTCATTGGGGAGTTGATGATCATTCTTAATTTCAGCCCACAAACTATTTTCAGCATCAGTTTCACATCTTGTTTGGTAACAGTTTTTTCATCTTCTTCATGTGCGATGGCATGTCAAGTGGAGTTCAAAATTGTTTTGTGCTGTTTGTTGTTTTTTTGGTCAGTGTTGATAAAAGTGAAATACACAATATCATGGATTTGGTTAGTGAAATGAAAGTAGGCTTTTGCAGATCTAAAGTAGGCTCACTTTAAGTATAGTTACCTAGAACTTGGAAATATCCTTTCTTTCTAGATTGAGCCACATTTATCACTGTCAATGCCTTTCAAGTTTTTTTTTTCCAAGAGGTGCGGTTTTATGGGTATTTTGAGCATTGATCACGTGTTGTGTTCACTTTGACAGAAATCTGACCCAGTGGTCTCCTATCGTGAAACAGTGGAGGAGACGTCAAGTGTGACATGTCTGTCTAAGTCGCCCAATAAACACAACCGTCTGTTCATGACTGCCTGTCCAATGCCTGATGGCCTTCCTGAAGATATCGACAAGGGTGAGGTCTCGCCAAAACATGATCCAAAGGTTCGAGCCCGGTATCTTGGGGAAAAGTATGAGTATGATGTCACAGAAGCTCGCAAGATCTGGTGCTTTGGCCCTGAGGCAACCGGCCCAAATCTTTTGATGGATTGCACGAAGGGAGTCCAGTATCTGAATGAAATCAAGGACAGTGTTGTTGCTGGTTTCCAGTGGGCAACAAAAGAGGGGCCACTCTGTGAAGAGAATGTCCGTGGTGTTCGATTCAACATTCACGATGTAACGCTTCACGCTGATGCTATCCACAGAGGGGGAGGACAGATCATCCCAACTGCAAGGCGCTGTCTGTATGCCTGCATGTTGACAGCCAAACCAGGTATTCTGGAACCAGTTTACCTTTGTGAAATCCAGGTAGGTTAGAAATGTTTTGTTATTTATTGTACTGTAGCAAACTTTCACTCGATGATTTCAACTTGCCTTTTAATAATTTGCATTTTACTATACCTCAAGTGTCGTTGATAATTAATTTCTTGGAGTGTTGCTTTTGATGATGATTCTCAGCAGAAAAGTGACATGGTTTTGCAGAACCTATTTTTCACATTGGTTGAGGGGATAAAAAGTTGGTTGTGTTATCAGTTGGCAAGGGAATATAGTTATTTTCCAAAACAACAGGGGGATTGTCTGGGTTTGATGGACATTTTTATTTCTCAACTAAATACATCAGTTAGTGTTTGTATTCGATTTTCCTTGAATTGAAGGAAAACAATACTGTTAAGCATTGTGATTTGTTGTGTTGTGTTATATTGTATTTGGAAAGAGTAACAAGATATCTATCACAAGTAAATGTCTCCATGTTTTGATATTTCTCTCTTGTTACATGTGGACTGCATCATATCAATTTGTTTTAAGAACAAACTAAAAACTTCTAGTAACAATATATATTGAATGGTTATGTGTCTGAGTATGCTGCGACAAACAATGCTAGTTCAATCCATTCCAGTATCTTTAAGCAAGGCCTTGTAAGCTTGAGAGGACACCCAAACCAACCTAACAGTTTCACTGTAGGCTTCTTCACCATCATATAAACTGTCATCAACTCTGTTTTTGACATGGTAAACAAACAAATACTTGTTATGCCTATAAACAGATGTTTGTCAGTTATTTATTTCAATGTTTGGTTTGATTTGATTTCAAGTGCCCGGAAACTGCTGTCGGTGGTATTTACGGTGTTCTGAACAGGAGGAGAGGACATGTGTTTGAGGAGGGTCAGGTGGCGGGAACGCCCATGTTTGTTGTTAAGGCTTACTTGCCTGTCAACGAGTCATTTGGTAAGTTTATATCGACTGCTGTACTGCCCTGGTTGAACATTTTAGAAATCAACTCCTTAGAGTCCAACAGTCGCCAACAATTTGGTTAGTGACTAGAACAGTCCAGTTCCATAGTTGTGCAGTTGTCGCCGATTACAATAACTACAGACTCATTTTTTCACACACAGTTGATGTGAAATACATGTACTATTGCTGATAAGTAAAGGAAGTTTGGAGTGAAAGAATTAAATGCTTTAACGCACATTGTTGCATACATGTACAACTTAGTATTGGAGAAGCAGAGTTTGTTTGGTTTTTTAAGTTTATTAGTTTTGTTGGTTTTAAATTTACAGCAATTTTTCTTATAGATTGCAACAGTTATTGATAATCTTGCAATTGCTAAAATCAGTCTACAGTCAAAAATACTTTTTGGTCAAATAAATTTCAATAGATTTACTGGAATTAGCTCGTTTAGAATAGACAAAATAGTCTTTTCTAAACGAGCCTATTTTGTTCTAGTCTGCTTAGATTTAAGTTGTGACGGGTGCAACGTGATTGAAATTTTTTCCTTTCGTTTTCAGGCTTCACTGCTGATCTTCGATCGAACACCGGGGGCCAGGCTTTCCCTCAGTGTGTGTTTGATCACTGGCAGAACCTTCCAGGAGACGCCAGTGACTACGCCACCAAGCCGGGACAGGTTGTCCAGGCTACCAGGAAGCGAAAGGGCCTGTCTGAGAACATCCCAGCACTGGATAAATACCTTGACAAATTGTAATCTGAATTTAGCCAAGAACAGCGAAGCGGGTTTTAAGCTGTGCCAGTGATATAGAAGGAATATGCATTTCTCCGCGTGATGACAATAGATGCCAAGAGAACAATCGGTTCTTTACTACCAACAAGCAAATAAATAAAAGTTTAAATTAACAATAGTATTGGTATTGTTTGTCTAAATTGAGTTGTAATGAGGACGCTGTTTTTTGTATGGTATACAATAACGAACTATAAATTCCCATTTTTTAGCCCGTCTACCCGTTAACAAATTCTATATTTCAGTTTTATTATTCAACAGTAGTTTTTACTGTTAAAGTACGGCGTTACCGTTGGTCAGACTCAACCACGTGATTTTCTTTCCCTGCAAGTATGGAAACATCACATGAGCTGTCAACTTCAAAAATGTTGCTTCTAGTTGTTAAAGTGGTTTCATAAAGAGGATCCCACTTCAGTTCAATTGAATGAGTGATAAAAGTTCATAACACCGCGTGTGCTTGGACCATTATTTTCTGATGTTTGTTTATGGTGAAAGTTAATGATGAACTAATTAGTTCGTGGCCGTTAAGACTGAGTTGTAGAGTCGCTCGGCTTCCAAATTGTACGCGAAATAACTCTCGGGCGAATCTGAATGATCACTTATCGGATAATTTGTCAGCATTCGATGTTAACAACCAGTACATGTACTGCAAATGGAACGAGGGGAGCACAAAGCAACAGGCTTGGCAATATAGCAAGCAAAAAATACGATTTGAAAAGCAACACTTTGGGTCTTGCAGAGAACGTAATCGTGTCGTGTTATTACTTCGGCTCGGTTATCAGTAGCTGCAGTTTGTGCCATTCACACTGTTTTAAGGCAATTGACTAATTGGAACGGTTGGATTATTCACAAAAGAGAACAAATATGCTATTGTTTCGACGACGGTCGTCCAAGCCGTTGCCGCCTCGGCTGCTCGTTAAAAACTGGTTTGTCGCAACCGTCGTCAAAAGTCGTGAGCGGCGGTGATAACGGAAACGTGTTGGGCGACAGTTGCGACAAGAATCACCGCTGTCGCCCAGATTGAACAAGTTCTATTTCGACGACAGTGCATTGAATTGCAACCACATTTTACTTTTAGTAGCGACAGCTGGGTTACTATCCCAGAGTGCAACGTGTTTTCGCTCATAAGAACAAAATGATCCTCTTTTTTATTCTACGCCACGCACAGCCAAACTAAAGATATGGCATGTTTGAAACACGATTCTTTCATTCGTAATCGTCAATTTGCGTCGAAGAAGGGCAGGAATTTTGGCAGATGAGATCGCCTTGTTTTCATTGCGTGTTTGTGTTTGACTGTTTCCTCGCTGTGCTATGCCTTGTGTAATAGAATTACACTCTTTTTTTCATAAGAATATGGAGGCTGAAAGTGGCAAAATTTTAAGAGTATTTTAATAATGCTGAGGCTCGCATTTTGTTAAGAATATAATTTTGCATGTTTGAAGAAAAGATCACATTACTGACTACATGTACATGTATTGCAATTGCACTCTAATCCCAAATGGCAAAGCTAACAAAAACAAATAAGAAAACGGAATCAGCCATGTAAGCATACTGTATTTGCATGTCCATAGAGCTCATGACCAGTCCATACTAGTCGATCGATCAGTCGCTTTAAACACGGAAATTCCATGTCTTCGATATTCCCGAAACTAAGAATATTCGTGAGAATATTTTCAGCCTAAAATCGGCCAAAAAATAAGAATATCCAGCCTCGGTCCGAAAAACAATGTTCTAATTTAAAAAAAGAGTGCGGCCACTTGAGATGAAAGACAGTCCATGTTACACAAACTTGTTTGGTTCCGTATGTTCGTGTTATGAAAAGGGCAGCACGTCCCTGTCCGCTTTCTAGCTTTTCCACAGGATCTGACAGTTCAATTGTGAGGAGATCAAGACGTCCTCTTGTAAGACATGCGGTCCTTTCCCACGCAGTTTATATCCATTAGTCCTGATGAGCGCTCTGTAGAGAAAAAAGGGGGTCTTTGCCAACGTCCTGTCAAACATCAACACTCCAACCCCTGGTTTAACCGCGACTGATCCACTATGTGCCCAGTCCTCTCTCGGAGTCCCTCGAGGATCTGTCCTGGGACCCTTGCTCAGCCCGATCGCATTTCCTGATGATAGTCTGCTGTACTGATCCAACTCCAGTCCTAGGAATCCTCCGCTCAGCTCTAATCTGACCTGGACAAACTGTCAGCTTGGTCAAGCAAGTGGCAGCTCCCCTTTAACCCCTAAAAGTATTTCGTCATGCACATCTTCCGCAAACGCGCTCCACTCACTACCGCCTACTTCCTGTACAACACGCGCCTCGCTGTTACTAAAACCCACCCCTACCTTGGTATCGAAATAACTGAGGATCTCCGCTGGAACTCCCATTGTACGAGGATATCCAACAGTGCTAGTAACACCTTAGATTTTGTGAGACGAAGCCTGTACCACTGTCTACCACTGGTTAATTAAAGAAACTGCCTACATGAGCCTGGTCCGACCCTCACTGGAGTACTGCCGTTCCGTCTGGGACCCTCACACATAAACCAACATTAACAAATTAGAAATGGTCGAAAGGTTGTTGTGAACGATTACAGCAGGGGTTCTAGGGTATATGAAATATTCCGTAAAGTAGATGGGCCCTCTTTACAGATCAGGAAAGAGAAAAAAGTACTTGCTCAAGTGTACAGTGGAACCTCGCCTTAAGGCCATCCCGTTAATACGGTCACCTCGTTATTACGGTCACTTTTTTTTGGCCCGGCAAAACGGCCATACATTCTCTTATAGAAAAACCCCGTTAATGCGGACAACGGCCACCTTTTTAAATTCCCAACTCATATAATCCTATTTAATTTAAACCCGTTAATACGGCCACCTGAGAAAACCAAGACGTCTGTGGCATGTCAGTTTCAACGATCAGCCGGTTTTCTCAGTTTTCTTTATCGCGCACTGACAGCAACATCCGTTCATCTAAATTTAATTCACAAAAAACTGAGATGTTAACCCTAGAAACCTCGAGGGAGGGGGGGGATCAAATTGGTTCTCCCCATAAGACCCTGGAATCTATGTCCCACGAGGATGGCACAACACAGGGAGTGGGAACGAGGAAGGTTGTGTATCCAAAGATTTAGAACAAAGTTGATAGATTTTTGCGCGCTTTTTGTTGTATGGTGCGAGTCATAAATGATACCGAAACTATGTGGGGGCTATTTCACTGTTTGGTTCTTATTACTTTAAAGTTTTAAATTAACCTAACATCCGACGTAAAGGCTTTTGCCCCATGGCATTTAACGTTTCACCTCGCTGCGGGGAAACGTTGATTCGCACATCAAATCCGCAGTGATCTCTTGATCAACGGGTAACTTGACGGTTTCAGTTCAGCATACACGGTCACAACCATCAGCAAGGTGCACATTTACTTCCAAAACGTAACAATACTGAATTAACTGGTTTTCGCGATTGCCGTGTGAGAGTTAAGTCTGAAAGTAATTTATAATGTTCTTTCTGAAAGTTCCCTTTATCCCTGTCATGTTTACTGCTTTGCTTAAATATTTGATTGCAAAAGCTTTCTTCTCGCGTGTTGCAGTGACAAAGCGATGCAATTGGTTGCCGTGGGCTCGCAGACACATGCATTTTTCAAAGGAATAGTAGAAAGGTTCCTTTAAATGGATACTCCTTTGTTTAACCCAAAATGCCTTCCACACAATGGCCCATAAAGGGTATGAGACAAAATCACTTAATTAGTCAAGAAAATTTCATGCAGAAAAAAGTCTTTTAAATGGAAGTTTCATCTGCATAACTCAGTGCCACATACAGCTGTCTTCATACTGCGGGTGTTTTGGCCGTTTCGACCTGTTACAAGTGGTTGGAAGTAGCCACGTGGTATATTCGTTATTCAGTAAAAACCCGCGTATAAGAACCTCTTTATTTCAGTTAGCCTAAATAGGTTCTTATACAAGTGGTGCTTAAAGTGATATTAGGCTACCAATGTTCTTAAAATAGGTTCTTATATATTCATATAAAATTCGTTACAGATTTACTGGAATTGTGAACACATTACATTTATACACAGTAAAACACTTTGGCTTGAAAAAAAAATGTATTGTCAAGTGACCTTTAATTTATAAGCAGATGACGATCTCTACATAAACACTTTTATGGCAACTCCACTTCTAGCAACGTAAGTTTAGCCTAAGTAGGTTCTTATGTGGCTTTAAACTGAAAATTTTAGCCCAACGGGTTCTTAAAATATATACGCTGGATTTCACTGTAAACTAAAAGGCTTGACGATAAAACTGAAATTGTTCAAAACTTTCTCTTTCACTAACTTTTATATTTTTTGCCGGTAATATGTTGATAGAAAGCAGTTCAGTGTTAATCGCGGTTTGTTCTAGTACACAGTTACACTGGTTTGACCTCGCCCGCTAGGTAGTTAATGGTGGACGTTCTTTATAAAATCTGGGAATAACAAATTGACACTAGCTGAGTACCGACCATACTCATGAATTATTACAAAACGGTAAGTTCAAAATTTCCTATCTTGGGAAGAAAATATTTAAAACATTTAGACTGTATTAATAATGCGCAAAAACGCCGGTTCATGGCCGTCAATGGAGTCCTGCAAGTGCATCATTCATCGGCTTCATGGCTTCCGGGTGACTTGCGGCTTCTTGGACAAACTGCATCACAGTTTCTAGAGGAAGAAAGAGTGGTGTGAGCGCATGCGCCGACCTTTAGATATTCAAGAAAGAAATTTTGTGAGTAAGACTGTCACAAACTTTGACATCGCCGTTTTATCGTTATCCATCCATTGGTGTCATTAATCCGGTCCAGGATTTGAGCTTATTCAAATAAGTAATCTATCTTTTTTACCCATTAACTCATTCCTATTTGTTCGTTGCCGTTTGACACCGAGAGAATAACTAAGTTATAAACCCTGAAGTATTTTAAAGATATGCTCGGTGTAAACTGCTCAGCTTTAGCTGATTATATTAGTTCAATTTGGTAGTTAAAATTCACCTACAATAGTCATTAACCGTTTATTACTGGTGTTTATGTCAACACTTGTTATTGCTTAAAGGCTGTTTTACTTTCCTATACAGTCCAACACTTTAAGGTACCATAAGATCATAACTCCCCACTCCGCCCCCCTCCCCATCCTCTAGGGCAAAGCACTGATGGGTCACAGGCCTACCGGTTGTTTTACCTTCCTGTTTAGTTCAATACTGTAAAGTACTATAAGTCTCCCCCCTCCCCCATCCCCTAGGGCAAAGCACCTACCGGCTGTTTTGCCGCTCTTCAATTCTGCCACCCTCTGACCATTCTTATACAGCAACACGGTCGGGTACCAATTGATTCCAACGCTTTTACACGAAGCATCACCGACGTCTGCGCAGTTGATCTGTCAAACACAAACATGTGAGGACAAAAGGCGATCACAAAACATTGCCAACGCAAGCCCGGCGCGCACTACATCTATCAGCTGAGCTAATGGTCATTCGTGACAGTTGGCGTGAACAATTTCTTCCAGTGTGCGGTGCTTTTTCGAGCGGATTTGGTCATTCGTGCCATCGGCGCCGAATGTTCAACATGTTGAATAATTTTGTTCACGAATGAACATTTTCTCCAAGTGTGCGGGCGTGCTGATACGAATTCACTGTTTTCAACTAAACACCGCCGACCCCGCAAAGGATGCAAGAAAGTTGATCTGTCCCTTTTTTTGTTTTTGAAATGCTTGAATAAAGCGTTTGAAGCAGCGATTTTCTGTCGGATGTGACACAATACATCAAGTGACCTAAATCCGTACCATAATAATTCTCATATGATTAGATAAGTTCGGGTGCAAAACACGAAATTATACAAACCATAGTCCGTACCAGTCCTTGTAATCAGCCCATTCTGCAGCTAAATGAAGTACCTTATCACTTCCAAGTCTCATCTAATACAAACAACGCGCATGCCCAGAACTTACCCTAGCAAACTCCACTTCCGGTAGCTGGGTTTTTAAACGAGCAGCCGCTTCTTCAAACGCCGGCGAAAACGCTTTGCAATCGCAGCACCTTTGCAAACGAGCAGAAAAACACACGTCAATTACGATTTTCTCTAATTCTCTAATTTTAATCTTTTATGTTTTCGTTTTGTAACATTTTTTTATTTTCTGTTGGGTCGTTTTGTTTTATAATTTTGCATTTTCCTTTTTCTAATTTCCTTGTCATTTTCGTTGTCGTTTTCTCTTCTCTTATTGCTCTTCGTTGTCAAAACTACAATCTCGACCCAAACCTCGTTCTAAGAGCCCACATAACGCCTTTCTAATTGAATGTAACATGCGCTCATTGAACCAGGTTTTATCAACATAAGCTATCTTCTCGTTTGAATACCTTACTTCTCGGACAGTGAGCAATGAATCGTTTTCTCTGGGGTTGTGAAGTCAATTGAGTGCAGGAGACGAGACAGATAAGCAATAATTCGTAATTAGAAGTACAATAAGTATAAATGTGAAAAAATTAGTTTGCTCTAAACAAATTTGGAAAAACCCGAATTTGCCTTAGGGTATGATAATTGCACGTTTATTCAAGTAACCCACAAAAATGGGCAAAAAGGAAATTTTATCTTTTATGTATTAGGACTTTATTGTTGAGTGTTTGGCGGAGAAACAAACAACAGAGTTTACAGCTATGACAAGTTACTGAAAGATTATCTTGATCCCTACCAACCCCACCCCCTCCCTGTTAACGCACGCCTTCGACTAATATCGGGCATGATCAGTAAGCCGCCCTAGCGTTCCTTTTTGCATTAAATTTACATCACTGATATTTTAATAATTGGTAATAACAAATCAAACTAACGCACCATCCGGTGTAGAAGTCAACCAGCGTCAATTGTGATCTTGACACAGCTGAAAGGAAATTTGCGTCATTCAACTCAACTACTGGAATTCCTTTGGCAAGGTTTTGATCTGCGCATGCTTGTTTGTCTGCATCGCTGCACTGTTTGAAGGACGGTTTGTGCGCTGCTTTATCGTCTACCGTCACCTTATCCGAATTTTTCATAACATTTATCATAAATTTCACAATCGAATCTGAAAAAGAAAAAAACGGGTTTGTTACGGTTGATAGATAAAATGGAACACTGACATTAAGGCAAACTAACCAACAAGATGGAGGTGGGGGTGGGGGATGTAGTTGACGCAGTTCAAGAAAAAATTGTTCGACTCGATGTGAAAAGGCCAGTTAATTAAGTTTTTTACATAAAATGTGTAAAACATTTTTTCACCCTCACCCCACTAAGTCACATGGTCCATCCCTTATTTGATTAACATAGAAAATTAAATACAATTAAAGCGAAGGTGACTCAAACGTCTGGCTTCCCTGTAAATACGTGCACAGCTGCCACGTACCAGCATCTCGGTTATCCGTGTATTCTGTGATATGTTCGTCGTCCTGCTTGAACAATATCACTGTCGGGTAGGCAGCCACCTTCATATCCTTACACATTTTTTGCCCCGCGCCAATACAGTCCACCTAAGCACAGCGATAATCAGAAAGATTGTTTTTCTAGACAAACGAACAGAAAGCAGAAAGGTAGATAGGTAGGTATGGGAAGAGGTAGACACGCATTTGAACAAAGCAACATACAGATCAAGAATTGGATAAACAACAACGGACAAGGCAAGATGAGATGAGATGCGACGTGACACGATACGATACAATACAATACAATACGTCATCACAACACAACACAACACAACACAACACAACACAGTAATAAAATACAACACAAGACGAGACGTAATGAGATGAGATGAAACAAGAAAAGCGAATAACAGCATGAGACAAGACAAGACATAAATTTTTCAACGAACAAAACTTGTCTTTGTGTTTACTTTATAAGCAGTCTTCTGCCATCTTGAATAGCTCTTAAAACAGTTCGTGCGGGCAAAGTAAACGTAATTGTTTGCTGTGCGTATCACTGCCTCCTTGCAGCTTTATGTCCAATTTAGCCAGTATTTCTCGAGATATTCAATTTGACCTTATAAGAAAAGGTTGCCTCGTAATCAGGTAAGTACACCACATTGATTGAACATCTCTGTTTTCGTTCTTGTCAAATTTTGCCCAAACAAAGTGTTTTATGAACTATCGAAGATGGCGGAAAACTGCTTAAAGGCGAGTTTACAACGTGGGCTACCCGTGTAAAGCCGAGGAATTGTGAATAGCAAAATTTCGTGGGCCTGGCCTTTTAACAAAATGCGGATTTAAGCGGTTTAGAGCTCCCACAATCCCCTTTGGTCTTGGCATTGCTCTTTGTCCTTCACGCTTTTCCTAGAAAGGCAATCTTTTCTTTAATAGTTGTATATTGCCCCCCCAAAGTCGAGACATTTCGACAGCTAGCCCCGTATAATTTACAAAGACAGAAAGATAAAGTAAGATCGTATGCACGCCATTGGGTGATAAATGAAACGGTATACACTTTTTTTTTATTAAGAACCAGTAAAATTTTGCCTAGCCTCAATGTTCTTATTTTGAGGGCCTATTTCAGCCTCAAATGTTCTTA
>JAOBYE010515529.1:0-10021 GCA_025403585.1 Parazoanthus swiftii
TTTTGATCACAATTGAAGTGCTTCGAAATTTTCAGTCAAACACGATACATGAAACCTAAAGATTGCATTCAATTTTACTTTTGAACGGTTTGCCCGATTTGATTCAAAAACATTTATTTACAACAATTTGCAAAATTAAACAAAAGTATATTTTTTCGTCACAATTAAAGGAATAAGAGCAACATTAGTGCCACTCTAAACAAGATCGCACGTCACGGAACTTGAGTCAAATGCCAGAACATTCTTTTGTTTTTAAATTTGTGAAACAGGTTATTTGTTTGCAGAAAATGAAGCTGTACACGTCGATTATCTTTTTTATTGCGACACTTAGCTGAGCTTGTAGGATGAGCTTTTCCTTTTTGAGGTCCAGTAGTTGGCTAAACACACATAGACTGATGGTAAAAATAATCATTAGAATGATAATGATGATAGTGATAGTGATGAAAACAAATGACGATAATTGTAAGAATAATGCTTTATTTGAACAGGTCTTAAACAGATTAAGTCAAGAGTTTCGTTAAAATGTAACATTTGAAAAATCTTAAATTCAAATTTAAAATTAAAGAAATAAAAACAATAAAGAAAATGAACAGGTGAAAATAAACAATAAAAACCAAAGAGGTTTGACACCATTTTCAAGTTCAAACTGAAAAGAATAAACTGTCAGGAAAAGTTCGCTTAAGATTAGCCTAATAAAATATGCCATGTCACACAAATAAAATGAAACCATGAAAGCATTGAAAACAAAATGTTATACAATAAGAGGCTTAAATGGAATTTGACGCAAGAGTAAACTCCAAACGTTTTAACTTTAAGACGTTCTTGTACTATATTTCTTGCTATCATATATGATCCCACTCTGCTTATTGGGACTAACCTGTTACCCCCTCGACCGACGCATTAGATAGTCAGTCGAAATCGTGTATGTGTCGTTTTGCTGTTGAGCATGCGCGAGTTTTTGCCAAAATCCTGGCAGAATCAAAGCTCGTCACGCTTTTACATTGGGTAAACATGAAAAATGAACTACGAACCCACTTTTCTGTGAAACCGGTTTAAGACCTGTTTGACCATGATGTGATCTTTTACGCGATTTCCTGATACTTGGACATGCTCATTAGAAAAACAACACGATTGTGGCAGAGACTATCTTTCGCATTGGTCGAGCAGGTAAAAGATATGGTTCAGTGAGCGGGGTGGCCATATTCACTAATCTCCGTTCTCTGTCTTTCTTCCTACATTCAGCCCTGCCAGGGTTAAAGAAAACGGAACTAGTCAGTTTGGATTCGAGCAGCCATGGCAACCGAACAGATCGCCAGCAAAGAGGTCACTCGAGTTCAGCGGAACGCCCGGTGATGTCATCATGACGTCGCATAATGGCTTAACTGCGCAGATAGCCTCAATGACTACTGGTATTAGCTCGCTCTCAACACAGTTACCGCACAGCAACACAACCAACCCAGGAACGGAAAATAGACTAAACGGTTTTACGATGCCCTCAACGTGACGTCGGTCGATGATTAGATTTTAATATTTATTTACTAAGTGCTATGGCTCCGGGCGGCTCTTATGAAACTAGTTAACCAGAGGCGCTGGACCGACTAGGGCTCTTTTGCACCGATCTGGATTCAGCCTGCTGATATCTACAGCTATCAGTTTGATCACTTGCAATGTATAACTATAGTTGGGAGGATATTGCTTTCATGTGACGTGTGAATCAATGAGTGAATTAGTCGAATTCTAGAATTTCTACATTTTTAAGTTTATGATTCAGATTATCTGACATGTGACTAGTGCTACAAGACACACTAGAAGTATTTAAATTCATCAAAAGTACTTAACCCTAGCCTTAACCGTAATCCTAAGGAACTGGTCATTACTTTTGACCCACCTGGGTTGTGGCTGAAGAGATAATATGTTGGACAGCAAATATTTATTGACATGTTTACTATGTCAGTATTGGAGAATTTTAAGACAGTTATTTGTATCAAGAGAAGCCTCAAATCTTGGTTTGGTCAAAGAGTTTTTTGATAGGGAAAGATATTTTCTCTTCAACACCAACCCCTGCTATAAAATAATGACTGCTGCCTAATGCGCTAATGGGTACCTTACCCAAAATGAATGAGTAGAAAATAATGTTGTAAATTATTAGTCATAAACCTAAATCTAACTTTGACCCTAACTGTAACTCGTTGACTCGCAGTGATTCGCAGTGACAACCATCCTCCCAATTGGTGTAGCTCCACATCACCAACGAACTGATGAATCTGTTCAATCTTTTCTAGGAAAACAATTTATATTTATTACTTTGAATGGACGGAAGAGTACCAAACAGCTTCCTCCACAAAGTCAACTTTCACTAGTTCAGTTTCATGAACTAATTACCAGTTCGCTCTCTCGCTTCTTGGTGGTTTTCGAAGTTCGAAAATCTTATTTTCCCCTTGTTAAATCTCTGACAGAATATTACAGAATGTTTTTAACTTAGACATGCTATAAGCGAGTCGATTTTGACCAGGAGTAAAATCATGTTTCGTATCAATGATCTTAGGGCGACACCGTGAGGAGCATTGGATTAAAATTTTAGTGACATTTGAAGTAACATAAAGTTAAGTAAATTTAGGATGCCCTTTTAGAAAGTTATTAACAGTAGTTCAGATATCAGGTTGATCATATTATTACAAGGCGATATTTAATTTAAAATTTGGCTTTTGTCAGTTACCATACTAAGACAAATCGAGTTTATTAGGTAGATGAAGAAGAGTTCCGTTGCTATAGTAACGTGGAGATTCCTAGGCAAGGTTGAAATATGTTTTCTTTGAAACTGCTGTTTTCGTTTTCTGGATTATCTAAGGTACCTGCCCACATTCGAAATAACTGCAGGCTCAGTTACTAAAGTGACTCTAATTTAATATATTTAATAATCTACTTATCCAGTAGTTGTTACTGCAGTATATTAGTAAATCTTTAGCTGTAACTCTACAGTTACATAGACGCATAGGTATTCAATGTACGAAAACCATTTCTTTGCACACGCACTTTGAGGAACTTCAGTTCCTCTTGTCCTTTATTGGAAACGTTTTTGAATTCCCATTTCTATTCGATTTTTTTTAAAATCAACTCTGACTGAACTTTACTGAGAAATTGTTTGTGGTGATAAAAATATATTATTAGTTTGCTTGCACCTCGTATTAGACATTAAGGATAAGAAATTTAGATTGGATAATATTTAATTTTTGAATTTGTTGAACTTTTAATGTTTTCTTTGAGTATTATCATCTGCTCCAAAAAGATATTTCCGCGCTTAGTAGAGCATGGCACCAATTTAAGATATCGATGTTGTATTTGTGACAATTTTTGTGCAGCGGATAGATATCGTTTCGTAGCCATTGATGTTGTGCTAGTGCTTGTAGGTTCATATAGGGGCGTACGAGTCGGTGTTTTTTATTAAATACAGCTAGGGTCATAATACTAGAAAGGCTAACAAGATATTGATGTGGAAAATATTTTAAAGAAATATTGTACATTTTGAGACTGCAGGCAGCAACCGCGAACATTTTGAACAAATGCATTAGAATACGTAGAGGCATGCATTAAGCTCTATTTAACACATAATTTCGTTTCCTATTGGTAGTTTTAAAGCGTTTTTTTAAAGAACTTGCGTCAAATGTTGAATCAAGCACACGTTTTTAGCGCTATTTGTGTTTCAACATTCAAAAACCTTTTTGGGTTTTCTTGGTTTGAAATTCATGAATATTGCTGATAATTTTTTTGGGCGTTGAAGTTAAATTGATTAAATGTGAGCAGATGTTTAAACATGCACATGTCAGCATAGCATATTTTCATCTAAACTGAAAATCTTTGATAAATCCTGCATTAGGCCGAACATCAAACATTTCAGTTATTTTTATTTCAGTGATACTGTTTTATCTAATTAATCTTTTAACTGGTTTGATATGTTAGTATTAAGTCCATTTGATCAAAGAATCCCTAAACGAGTTTATCGCTGGGTATCACCAAAATGATCTAATACAATGAGAAGAGATCATGTGGTGTGCGTCATAGACAGCCCAAGCAAGATAGTTAATTGGAGTTCACAGACGGTAGCAAATTTGTGGCACGCAGGTGAGAGGTGGATTGGAAGGTGCGAGTCAATCCCCTTTGGTAATTGACAGTAGGATGAGAACGTTCTAAATAACTAGCGAACGAAAATAAAAAAAATCCAAGCCTCATCCCCTAATCGTGTTCAGTTTTAGCTAATTCGTATCTCATTGTGGACAGTCAACCCTTTCATTCCCGTTAGTGCCAAATGGTATGTTGCTAAATTCCATTGTCTATCTCCATACATTTCCTATTAATAGGTCGGGAGAACTTGGAACTTTACCTTGGATAATTTATAGTGAGCCAGCTCCTTTACTCTCACAACTGCTCAACTTACTTTGTATTAATAATGTAAGGAGAAGATAGATGTTGATATACATGCTGGGAGTGAAAGGGTAAATCCAGTTGTACGAACTGAACTTTTGGATGGCTGTATTGACCAAAGTCTATCATCTTATTTAGGGTTTTCATGGCAAGCTAGGCCGTTTAGTCTAACGAATGCCAGTTATTTAATACAGATCATTCAGATATTTATATTTTTTACGCGGCGGCTGTGCTACGTGTAAAGAGTAAATGTTAGTTTTAAAAAGCGAAGCTTGGACTCGCATGCTGAAAAGCGAAGGGAAGAAATTATGTGTAAATAAAAACCGCTATGTTTCCACTGCAAAGCTTGTGTGCTTGCCATGTTTGTGTAAAACGAGCCGTAGTTGGTTACAGAACAAGAAGGAATTATTGACTTCGTTGTATAATCACTGTATAATGGAGTATAAGGTGAATTTGACCAAATCTGAAATACGCTACATTGCCCGCAGACGATTCCGCAACTGAACTCGCGGAAAGAGTCTTATTTCTGACATACGTGCAATTGATAGTACCGAAAAAATGGTGGCTGTGCATTTTACCGATTGCAAACCTAGCCAGCCAGTATAGGAGAAACCAGACCATATTCATCCCTGTGGCTGTACACTATCAGCGTGTGTATTTTTTGGTTCGAAGTTTTTACAAGTTTGTTGTGCGTTTTTACGAGCAATTTTTAGGATTTTCTTGTTCCACGATTATAAGTAAATATACCAGCCACCATCTGTTATGGTACGGTCATCGGCATTATATGCAACCCTTGAGGTACCGTTAAAATGCGGGTTGTAAGGTCCCCCCCCCCAGTTATGAACCACACCTCCACTCTCTTCCCTCCTTCCCCCCTCCATCCGCTCGCAGACAATGGCGGCTGTTTTATTGGCCCATGTTTTTCCTAAATGTTTGGTTTTCTGTACGATGCTCCCGACCAGGTTTGACCTTCTGCAAGGGTAGCTTTTGACATTTCATGTATCCCCTTCAAACATCATCGAGAAGTGCCTTTTCGTCATTTCCAAGATTTAAATCCCTTGAATGCCAACTCGTAAGGACGAACAAGTTATCTTTGCAAAACGGTATTTACCAAAAAAATTCTGCGATATTAATTGAGTTTATTGACTTAACTGTTAAACTTCATCTCCAAATGACGCCGTTTCGACGTTGCTAAACGTCAATATCAAGTCAGGAGTTGAGTTAAATGTTGAAAAGCACATGTTTCATTTAAATACGAAAAATAGTTCAACTAATGACGTAAAGTGCCGAGATTATCACACAAATAGTCTAGCACGAATATTGTGATCCTTTGTATTCAAATTTGGATTTATTTCCCTTGTGAACAGCATTTCGTAAGCAAGACATCAAACTTGTTCTGCTGGCACTTTCTCAGTGTGCAATAATGACTGTCTTTCAGGAGGTTTACATTCCCATGAATTTCTTTAAAATGCTTTACCATAGCAGAGTTGGTCCAATTATAGCAGATTCGTCTGTTATTGTGGTGACACAAAAGCAGCTCTGTCGTCTGTTATAGTGGTGGCACACAAAGCAGCTCTGTCGTCTGTTATTGTGGTGATACACAAAGCAGCTCTGTAGTCTGTTATTGTGGTGACACACAAAGCAGCTCTGTCGTCTGTTATTGTGGTGATACACAAAGCAGCTTACTCTTTCCCTGTCCTTCCCGTACTAAAATATATTGAGTGTCTTGAAACAACTAAAAATAACACTGAATGAAGCAGCTTTTTTGTAGCAAGTAAGATTTTGTACTTCGAGACATTTAATCTAGTCGATACCAAACGTATTTTTTACTGCCGAGAAAAAAATACTAAAAAAAGACGCGATAGATGGCAGTAGCCCTGTGAAGGGTGGCAAGGAGCTTCATAACTTACAATTCGTAAAAAAGAATTTTCTTTGGAAGAAAGCTGTCATATATTTACAAACGAATACAACACTTAAATAAAGGCACTTTACTTATCCACACGAACCTCTAGTATACAGGCTGTCCAACCTTCCCGATTTCGTCGGGATTATCCCGATTTTGCTTGAAAATCCCGAATCCCGACAAATGTGCGATCGGGATAGGAAAAATCCCGATTTCGACTCGTTGTGATATTTTCGTCAAATTCTCATAAAAGAAAACGAAATGAAGAATACTTAACTCTGAAGTCCCGCGAGCCGAAGTATCAAATAAAATCAAGTACTTTTATGGCGAAAAGGTTTTAGCCGTATAAAATGCGAACAAATTTCCGAAGATTTTTGACAGAAGTTGTTGTTAGAACACCAGAAATGGCATTTCAGAGTCTCTAGATTTAAAATTTTCCTGGGGGGCATGCCCCCAGACCCCCCTGTTAAGCAAAAGGCAACTTCGGTGTTTAAGACAGTATCTCTCAGAAATATTTATCCCCATTTAAAGCCCTCTGTAGGCTGGACAGTCTGAGTATATATGGTATCCGGCACACCGTTTTGTTACTGCTCCTGACCAGCAACTTTACATTTTCCATCACCTTATTTCCTTTTTACAACAGAAGTGAAAAATTGAATGATGAACATTTTACTAAACAGTTTAGTATGTGCTGCGGCTAAATGTAATTTGCGATACTGCAAACTGAACTGGCTTATCGGTTTACACGCTTTTTTATAACAACCAGTAAACTTGGCCGAGGCTCATTGTTCTTAATTTTTTTTTGCGATTTGAACCTCAAATGGTTCTTAACCCTTTCAGCTCCATCCAATTTATCAACATCTAACTTCTCCTTATAAAACTGAAACAAAATTATATATCAGGTAATGAGAAATAAGGAACTGATCGAGTAGAATAAGCTGTTGAAGTTGAAAAGCCAAATTCTCCTAAACTGCTTATATAGAAAGAATGGAGCTCAGTTGGGAGAATTTACCATCACGCCATTTATCGTGTTTGGGGCTTAAAGGGTTAAATTGTTCTTATTTCTAGATGTGGCCTTTAAATCGAGTCCAAGGTATTGCAAACATGTATTGGAAAACGAATTGCTTGGCGGGTTTATCAGTTATGATCAATTCATCCCCGCGGATTTATCATGGGTTCGCTGAGTCATTTTCCGAGACGATTTCCAGTGATTATCCCAGGAAAAGTTTAGCTATCGCGCACGAGCCTCGGGCCTGTTCTTAAATTGTTCTTAAATTTTGACCAGTTTGAGCCTCATTGTTCTTATAAAGTTGTTCTTATAAAAAAGCGTGTATTTACCAAATAGACGTTGTGTGTGAGAGTTTAACACAGTTGGTAAAATCTCTGACTGCCAACCAGGTCCCGGGTTCAATCCCCGGTCTGGCCGAGGGTTGAACTTTGGTCGACCTTCTTTCTCCACACCGTCCATGGACAGGGGCGTTAAGCCGTTGGTCTAGTCTACTGGAATGTTATCTCTTCTCGAAAAGAGTAGGGTAGTCCCGGTGTTGTGGTGAGGGCCACACGGGAGATTATGCCTTGTGGATGTGAGTGTGTTACCCTCAATGAGTAAAGTGCCTTTTACTTTACTTCTGGGCGCTAATGAAACGTTATCTTTGTTATGTTGTTTTTTGCAGTGAGGAGTGGGAGCACTTCCGTAAATGAATTGACAGAATCTTGCTGCCAAGAACTGGTTGTCAGCTTGTTTTCAGGCCTTCAGGCTGTTCACTCGCCACTCGTATCAGTCCAGTTGAATTATCATCCCAACTGAATGAATTAAGGACTAATGGTGATACAATAATCTGCAAATCTCAAGATGGAATTGCGCACTACTCCTGCTCGTAGCCAGAGATTTAACACTTCAGGGAAAAGTCGGGGGAAATGATTTTTCATGTCACTGCGTTTGACTTGGATTCAGAGCAAATTCATCTGGTTTTCAGTGGTCGAAAATGTTTGTGGAAACCTGGATTAAAATTTCTTGTGGTTAGTTCTTAAAGGTTGCATAATTCTAAAAGTGTCAGTCCTTCAGAACGGCCAGAACATATAATCTCAAATTTATGTTATATTTCACTTGAGTTTGGCTTGGTTACGGTAGCGAATTTGTTAAGGTCTTTTCAATTCTTAGCTAAAATGTAAAATTTTTTTGGACAATTTTGTGAACGAATTGGTGGGGATATCATGGCCAGGCAGTACTTATTTCTGTTACTTTTTGGCAATGAGAAGGAGTAATAAACCATTGTGGCAGGCTATACTCGAATGTTTTAGGGCTTCAAATACGGTCTACGAATATTTGTCTTTGCTATTTATACCAATAGGGTTCGTACGGGTTATGGAAAACCTATAAAATAATGGAATTTTACAAATTCGTTTTCCAGGCCTGGAAAGTCATGAAATTTTGATTTGGGTCGTGGAAAGTCAAGAAAATGAAAATTGCAGAATAAAGCATTGGTTAGTTAAACGAAACAGCAACACATCTGAGATTCCACTTACGGAAAGCTAGATTCCAATGATATTAGACGTATAGGTAAAACATGTTATTATTTCCTAAGACTAACTGCTCTCTCTTGAAAATATTTACTATACTGGAAAAATTTCACATCAAGAACAGTTTTTGGTATATTGCAAAGAAAACAGATGGTCAAATTAGGCCGTGGAAAACTGCTAAAGGTCATGGAAAAGATCGTGGAAAATCAGGAGTTTCACAAGGTCGAAAGAGTACAAACTCTGTACAAAATGTGTGAAGAATATTTGATTTTAACATATTTTATAGCCGATAGACTTTTTGCAATACATATCTTTGTGTTTGATTGTAAAAGGTTTCGAAAATCAGTGCCAAGGTCAGTTTTGATTTTTTGCTATTTCGATAAGGGGTTTGCATGTGACGCCATTGCCGCCATATTGGTGTACGATAACAACAGAATTACAATTACTTACTTTTGTTGTGTACGCCAAGATAGCCACCACGCCCATTATCTTTTGAGGTGCAAATATCTCAACCGGGACTGCCTATTTGTTAGCATTAGTATGCAATTAACGAGTGACTGAAAACGCAAATCAAACGCATGGAGTGGTCGAACGATTGTAAGAATAAATAGCAAATAAAAGATAAAATTTCAGGAGGGTTGCTCGATGTCTGTCAAGTCGACCGCGTTCAAGGCGCTGGTCCGACCTTAAACGGTGTGTTGCTCCTCCGTTTGTAGCCATACTCTGTTTGCGCTGGGAGATTACAAGAGGGAATCCAGCGTTACCACCATGATCAACAGCTCAGGGCTGAAGAGCTGAAATAGAGAAGGTCAGCAACACGACTGATCCTGATGTACGAAACAGTTAACAACCTACACTCTTTTTTTTATTAAGAACTACTAAAAGTTTGCTCAGGCTCAATGTTCTTATTTTTCCCGGCAATTTCAGCCTCAAAATGTTCTTATTTTGCTCTTAACGGCTGTGTTTTCGGTAGGGGGTTAAACTCGCCTAAACCTTGTTAAGACGCTTCTGTGCACTGCTTCACAAGAAATCTGAATTGCCTTTAGCAAGACAAACTATATTTAATTGCCGTGGGTGCGTTATCGGGGAGCTAAGTACTGTGGGACTACTGCAGTTCAACATTGTACACTTGCATTAATTTTTGAATCAGCCTCAGTTTGTTCTTATTTAATTCCTTTT
>JAOBYE010515640.1:0-13049 GCA_025403585.1 Parazoanthus swiftii
CCGCATCTCCACTTGACTTTTGTTTGGCCCCTGATTTTCTGCTGCCCTGACAGACCGCCCCTGGGTCTCCGAGGATGATTTGACGTTAAGCGTTAACAAATCGATTTTCCGACGGCCCCTAAGTCAATGAATACACTCACTCTCTAATCTATTTAATATATCCTACCTCGTGCACCAAGTCTTGGCGTACTTTCTTTCCCGGATGTACTAGTTTTCCCTTTATCAACATCTTGATGTGAAGACATCTTCGATGTAACTTTCGTTTAACAAAAAAAAGTTCAAGTCGAGCTTGGAAAATGTTCAAAACATGTCACCCACACGACGAAGACCAACAGAGAACATGGAGTTGACGGGCGCTGTCAAGCGATTACTGCAGCAAACTTGTGGATTCACTTAAGCACATGTGTAAGAGTCTCGTATGGCCATTTTACTTCAAAATATACCTCCAAAGATATTTTATCGAAGGAAATCTTCGTCCATTTCAACCCCCATGTGTGTAGGAATAAATATGCGGCAATGGCGAACTAGTTCCAGTCTTCGCTCCTCGTCTATTTCCTTAGAACTCAGTCCTCGCCCGCGCGGCTGGGGCATGAAAGAGAAAAAATGGTTTTCATGCTTATTTGTTAGATTTTCGTGGTATGTCTGTGCTTTCAACAGCTGGTCATGGATTTATGGTTTGATGAACGCGTCTCAACATTTGAAGACAGCGATCGATTCGATGAGGATTCATTATGTTCTTGGATATCAGAACCCGAGAGTGTCTCGATGAACTGGCGGGGATGGAGGAGAATTTCTCAAAATGGCGGCAGTTCCGATCTGGATGGCGAGGACAACGTTGAAAGTCTTGTGGAACTATGTGCACGAACGGTAGCAAAGTCTGTTCCTTTCGAACTTGTAGAGCGTATGTATCCGCAGATACCAGAGCAGATGCAATTGAAAATAGCTTTTTGGTCATTTCCTGATGGAGAAGGTGACATTCGAGTATATTCGTGCTTGGCCAATGGATCTTCCGAAGAATTTTCCAGGGGTGAACATCTTGTCAAAGTTAAGGCCGTGAAAGATGCTTTACAGATTGGTAAGTGTGTTCTTTTTTAAGGGAAAAATAGCGATATAGAATTCATCCGCCTTGTATGTCTATTAAAGACAGTGCTAAATAAAGATTGGATTGGATTGGATTGGATAGGATTTAAAATGTTATTTTAACTGCAAGTTATTCTACTAACTAGACAGCTTTAGGCCGTACACTCGGGCTACGTTGTAGATTGAAATTTAGTCTAATTGCTAGCTAGATCTTGCGTAGCTGGCCCGTCGAAACGACCGTCGCGATTCCGAAACTAGACGCCTGTTGGCGTATACTCGTGCCGAGCCGTGTTGTGAACTGGTTGTGCTGGCACTAGAGCAGATTACGAATGTCGAATGAGAATACCGGAATGGACCTGCTGCATTCATCAGTGCCGTAATGTTAATAAAAACATTAGAAATCGCAGTTTGTCACTCATACTAAATCTACCGTAAAGTGTCATTGACTAATTATTGTGTTGCGTCTAAGAAGGGGGATGACGCTTTGTTTATTTATTCATTTTTTATTTACAGAACTTTACGTCAATTTTCGCAACAAAATATATAGAAAAAATCTGAAATAATGGGTGTTCTTATTAACGCCGGGTTGCACTGTATTCTTTTTATATTAATTCTGGAAGGTATGCATGAATATTATTCCTGCCAACTCTCATGCCTGCGGGTTGAAAACTTCGATCTCACGCCGGCTCACACTTGTGGCCCAAATTCTCACGCCTGGTTGATTATAGTGAAGTGTTGTCGCCTTGCTTGACACAATTTCCAAAAATATGTAAACTCAGACTGAAGTAAGAAGTGAAAACTATGTGTAAAATGAATAAATGATGATATTTTCCTCGCAATCTCTGATTTTTGAAGTGAAAAGCACTGGGAGCGAGGTTGCGCTTAAACACGTCCTAAGACTGGGACTGGGTCTTTGGAAGTTTTTGGACGTCTTCGGTAATCTTCGGAAATGTTAGTGTTGTCTTCAAAATATCCCGGCAATCCCAGGATAAAAATTCAGAAAAAGTTGGCAGGTACATGTATAGAATATGATTTGCAAACGTTGTTGACTTGTGGATGCGAGCGTATTTTTTCCAAAAATTTCAATACAATTGGAGGTGGGCGTTAACCTTCAAAACTAATGACTGAGGAGTTTGCAGTTCAAATCTATCAGTCAAGTTGTAATCGCACAATACAAGCTGGGCCATTTCCCCGACCAAAATCATGCTTCCAGTACAGGCTGGAAGGCAGTCAGCCAAATGAGCTGGTTACCATTATGTACAGCGATAGGAATGGACGCTATTTTTGCCCAGGCAGTTTTCCAAGAGTTGACTGACACCACACATCTGGCATGCTATTACTTTGAAGCTTGTGTGGAGATGTTCGTCACCTCTTTGTTGCATGTACGGCAGCAGGAGGACTTCTTGAAGTGGTCTACATGTAGAAGCTCAACTTTTGATGCTGAAATGATGTGGATATCAAATAAACTCTGAAAGGTTGTCTGATTTGGTGTTGGTTAGGCGGTTGAAGTTGGCTCCATCTCTGTGTTTGGGGTTGCTGTCAGATACTTTTGGGAATTATATTCCTTGACATGTAGTGTGGTGAAATGGTAAACGGTGTTGCTTACAACCTCGTTTATCAACTCATTTCAAAGGGCTAGGCAGATTGTTCCGGTGTTGTCTGTAATGACACAACATTCCAGTAGTCACTGATATGGTGTCCATGTCGTATAAACTGTAAACTAGAGAGTTAGTATCTGAATTGCTTTGAGTTTGCTTTGATTTCATTTGACTGGTAATACTGGTTATCTTTGAGTTCGTTTGAGTTTCATTTGAGCTTCTTGAGTCACGGAACAACTCTTTTCGAAACTGACGCTCCTTCGCTTCTTTTAGTGTGAGTCTTCCGCAAACTGCATGTGCATTTGTGTGTTGTTCGAGCGTCTTCACTGGGAATTTCATCGACATCTTGAACAACTTCACTTGCCTTCATGTCTTCACAATAGAACATGGCATTTGACAGCAATTAGAAATTATTCAAAGACTTTGCTCCCAGTGCTTTTCACTTCAAAAATCAGAGATTGCAAGGAAGATATCATTGTTTATTCATTTTACACATAGTTTTCACTGCTTACATTGGTCTGAGTTTACATATTTTTGGAAATAATGTGTCAAGCAAGGCGACAACACTTCACATTAATCGACCAGGCATGAGAATTTCGGCTGCAAGCGTGAGATCAAAGTTTTCAACCCACAGGCGTGAAACCCACGCCTAAGGCGTAAGAGTTGGCAGGTATAGTTTTTAAGTAAACAAAAACACGAATTCAAAACAAAAGATGTTAAAAATACATCAAACCTTGATGACAGGTATCTTGGTGGATTAGTTACAGTGAGATGTTTTTTTAAGAATTTGCTTCCCAATGCCCAGAATAACATCTGGACATGAAAGATGTCTTTTCAAATAATTTTTATATAAATAACAACCATCAAAAAGATGATAAAATTTAAGTACTAAAAGTTAGAGATTTCCTTTGACACCAGAGAGAAAGTGGCAGATAGTACATGTGAAAGTTTCAATTTTTTAAATTTACATGTACAGGTATTTCACTTTCTCATCATTCTACAATTTGAAATTCTGATTATGGTTTTCTTATCATTTCGGTCCATTTTAACTGTAAAGTACTCAATGCAAATCTGATAGTAACATGATTGTGTTATACATGTATCATAGGATTCCATCTTAGTGCCACTGTGCACCAGCCACACAGTGCTTGTCAGACTAAAGGATTATTCAATGTTGCAATTACTTTTGACCGTGGGAAGATCACGTCATGCAACTGTACCTGTGATCAGTCTGCAACATGGTGTGCACATATCATTGCACTGTGCTTGTTCCGCATCCATTATCCACAGTTGGTGTGTCTGAGGCCCCCTGTATCAGAAAACCTGTCGCGACTTAGGAGGGACCAGCTACAGAAGTTTGCCCAATACCTCATTAGTGAACTCCCTCAACAGGTAAACACTATAAAAGTCTCCACTGAGGTTGACAAACCATTTCAGTCTTTAGTAACTATTTAGCCTAACTCTCGTTAGTAAAAAAATGTTTTCACATCAGGAAAAAATAACAAATGCAAGTCCTGTTATGAGTAAAAGTTGGTTTCGTAATCCATGTGGTAGAAAAAATTTAACAATAAGCAGAGTCTCTCCAGAAAAAATTGCCAGAGGTGTAAAATTAGCAGAATAATTGTGGTAATTAACAACATTTGCATAACAATAGAATCCCTTGAAAATGGCACCACTGCACCTTCTTGTTTTAAAAATGATTTTTTTATAAACTTAAATCTTCATTCAGTGTGTAATCGTATTAATTTACAAGAGTGTTCAGTGAGTCAGTCCATCCTCACAGCTGGAAGTGAGTTTCTTCATTTGGGATCGAAGCCTTGTTTTGATCCTGTTCACTGTGGAAAATAGATGCTCACATTCTGCAGTGCTGATCAGTGAAGTCAGGCAGATGGCTGCCAATGTGGAGAGGTTGTGATACAGATTCTTCAGGCTGCTAGTCAGGGAATGCAACACATCAAAGAACTCCTGCATTACTCACTTGCTCGTGTACTTTGTATTTGCTCCCTGTTCAAGGTGTTTGCAGTTCTCAAAGCCATTCAGGATCATGACCTTCAGCCTTTCTGAGTAGTTCGTTGAATGTGAGATTTCCTGTTTCACCAAGAAATACATTGATCGCATAGCCCCAACAACTGCTTCTCTCCCCAGCAAAATGGCTCGATCCATGCTCTATTCCACCATGTGTTTCTGCTCCAATACGCTCTCTTTCAAGAACAACTGAGAGTTTGTGCATATCACATTTCTCATGATTTCTCAACTTGTCCTTTCTTACAGTTCTGCAGTGTGTCTCGTTCCATGTGGTTGCACCATTTCCATTGTTTCTCGTTTTATGCCGGTTGCACAGTTTGCAAAATAATCCTGTGAAATTTTCCACTGGGTAGACCCAAGGATACTCCTTCTCCCACTGTTTTGAATAAACATTTTGTCTCTTTCTTGTCCTTGAGCTTGAACTTGAGTGCTTTGATCAAAATCACCGTCTTGGCCTGTGGCTGGATTTGTTGCTGGAATTGGTGACTTTTCTTGCTTCAAATTTAAAGGAGCTTTAGAAATTTCATCTGTTTGTTTTTGCGGTCTCCACGGAAAACTGGAGGATCGAAGATTGTGACTTTCATTTTGGAGCCATGATAACATGAAGATTTATAATACACAAGAGTTTTCCCCAGGTTTATAAAACAGTGCCCAGTGCACAGTTTACTCGCATATGATTGGCCCTCTTACTCTGTTTCTTGGCAACGAAAAGCAGCCGCGCCAGATTGGGGGATGCTGGGACCTGGGGCTTGCAAAATGGTGGGGCAGAAGCAAGCGAACAAACGAGCTTGAAGAAACCAATTTCTTTCCATATTTAGTTACTAGTTAACCTTTTTTTTCTGAAAAACGTATCATTTTAATGACTTTAATAATCTTCTCAGCAGGGCGCTTGATAGAATAGCGGGATGCTGCGCCATGCTGCGACGCTTTGGGGAGAACCATGATAATATGAAGATTGTGTAAATATAACTACTAGTATTGAAGTATGATAATTGCTTCCGCAAGAATATTTTATTTGAATTTTGGAACATACTCTCAACAGGAATTTTTTTTAAATTTTTATTTAGAACAATACTTACAGCCTGCATGCCTGGATATATCATATAACATCAAGTTTACTTAATATTTCTTTACTGGTAAATAATATTGAATGTTTGGAAAATGCATTAATTTATAATGCCCCTCCCCTTATATTTGCCGTTAATTTGTTCTTCAGATACTGCCAATAGCACAACGGATACTTGATGAGCTGCTGTCATCTCAAGAATCAGATATCAATTCTGTGTCAGGAGCACCAGGTAGCTAAAAAATTGAGATATTGGACAGAGATTTATACACTTGTAAGATCTACAGATGTCATACTGCATAACATAATAGTCCAGTTTCATATTCGTAGTTGCCGCTGATTACAATGATGACAGACTCTTTTTCTCAGCGTTAGCCTCGTCTTGATGTTAGTTATTTTATTGTTATTTCAACACCAAGCCGAGGCTAAGGCTGAGAAAAAGAGTCTGTAGTCATTGTAATCAGCGGCAACTACGAATAAGAAACTGGACTATTGTGTTTTATTGGCAATTTTTTTGCAGTATGGAAATGGGCTGTTATTGCAGGAGCAGAGACAGTTGACCTCTGTATATGTTGCCTAGTTCCTGTACAGCTTCTTTAGTTTCGGGCCGTTTGTTGCTCAGTGAGGGGTGGGGGGGAGGAGGATCAGAAAAAGGCATCTGTATTCCATAGACGTTTTTTGCAATGTCATGTAACATATTTTCAAAATTGCCAATGAAGGGGGGGAGGTCTGGACAATTTTCTGCCTCTCCCCTAAATCTTCCCATCTAGACACCCTCAAATTATCTAGTGAGATCGCAAGGTACCCTCAAATATCCCTGGTGAGGCTTTAGTGAAGTTTTGCAACTTTATTGATCAGATTCTGGTTTGTTGATCACATCCCTAATTTATTTATCTGATCAAGTTTTTAATTTATCAATCCCAGTTTCTTTGATCCAATCCAATTTTACTGGACCAATCCGGATTTTGATGTGAACCAGATTTTATTGATTTGGCTCGATCCAGGTGTTGTACCTGCCACACTTTTTTAGTCTGTTTCATCAAATCTACAAAAATCTGTAACATCATCCAGTCTCTCCTAGACAGCCTGCATAGTTCACTAGTTTTTAGTGTTCTAGTCAGTTTTTAAGGGAAAGCCCAACCTTGATCCAAGGGCTTTTGCTGCCCTCCCTCTTCTTTGGGAAAGTCCTGGGATCAAGGTTGGGGAAAACCAAGCTTTGCAGGCTACTCCCTCGAGAATGGGAGAATGACCCCAATGCCATGAATCTCACAGTTAAAAACCGTGAGACTTGGCATTTCTGTGTCCAAGTCTTTTCTTTGTCAAGATTCTCAACACATTGCACAGTCCAGACAAGCAGCCTCTTTTAATATATTTACCTGAGACTCACTCAACCTTTTGACCACAGTTTTTTATCTTAAGACTTAAGGATTTTTTTGACAAGAGGTTAGGAACAGAAGAAGAAATAGAAAAATTCAACTTTCCAATATTTCTTTACTGCACTGGTGGCTAGAATAAAAGTCTGTTGTCTCCTTAAATAGGAAATCTGTTTTCTTATGTGGAAAGCCACAAGATGGTAATGAGGATTAATGCAATAAACCCTGATTCATCCGAAATAAAATAAAAAATAAAATAATGTAGAAAATAAATGACAGATATTAATTACTTTTTTCCAAAAAATTAGGAATATTAAGGCGATGAGGATCTGTAAACCTAAAGATTAAGACCTGTTTATTACTAAGGTTTTAATTGTACAAACAAAAAAATAAAGTTCTGTGGTCCTTGGAGCTTTTTACTGTTTGTAAATCTCCAGATCTTTGACATCAATCTCAAGATTTTTTCCAGATTCACTTCCTAAACCTCCAGGTTTGAAGGTTCCAATGTTGGACAGTCTGATTACCCATGCCATGAATCGGGAATGACAGTGTCCAGTTGCAGTCTAAAAACCTATTTTCAGTTTTAGCTACTGCTTGCTAATCCCCTTGGTGAGACACAAGTGCTGGGATTGGTCTGTGGAGTCCATTTAGGATGTAATTACAAGGAGATAACTCTCAGCATGTAGTTACTAGCTAAACTCTCATACTCTTGCATCTCATGGTAATAACGTTGCCTTCTTTAAATTATTTATAATATCAATAATAATTAATATTAACATTGTGGTGGAAACTTGGATAGCCAACTCCAGTTCAAGTAGCAGGTCCAACAAAAGCCCAAAGGCCCCCAAAACTGGAGCTGCAGCTTTTTCTCTCTCGTTTTTACCAACCCTTCTTTATAAAAACGAGTACTTCAACCAAACACCAGATCTTTCTTTCAATATTAATTGACCACTGACTGAGTCGTTTCATCTTCTTTTTTTGGTATCCTTCGCTCGTTTATGAGGTTGACTCGCCGGCTTTTCTTGGCGATAGTTTTCTTCTGCCAACTCATTATCTTTCACAGATGGTTTTGGTGGTACAAAGATTATCGCTAGGATCGCAATCAGTTGGAAGATTCCGCCAAGAAACAAACCATAATGAAGGGCAACATCAAGCCAAGACTTTTGGTCCGCCATCTTGGATCGCACTGATTGTTTACTTCCGAAGATGCACGACAAACAATCGGAACAATTGGAGAGCCTTCCGATCATTGTCGACAACTTCCCGAGAATTCCTTCTAAGTATTACGTCATATTAGGTCCCAGGCTTTAGTAAGGTTATGACACAGCAAGATGGCGGAAAAGAGTACTTTAGTTAGCGGTGCATTTAACCCCAAATCACACGGACTTTCGGAAGATTTCCGTCTGATCAACTTCACCAAACTTAAAGGATGAGGCTGCAAAGTTCCTCAAGAAGAACTGCTCAAGCTTCTTGAGGGACTGGAGCAAAAACATGGCGAAAAACAGATCGGAATAGGACTTGATAGCTGTGTTCTGCCAACACGACATCCCGGTATTAGCTTGGTTCAGACAACTGATTTCTTCTACCCGCTGGTCGACGATCCATATATGCAAGGGAAAATAGCTTGTGCGAATGTTCTTAGTGATTTGTACGCCATGGGAGTGTCGGAATGCGACAATATGCTCATGTTATTGGGGGTTAGCAATCAAATGACTTTACACGAGCGACAAGTTGTAACCCCTTTGGTGATCCAAGGTTTCAACGACCTTGCTCGTGAGGCAGGAACCTCCGTTAATGGGGGTCAGACAGTACTAAATCCTTGGTTCATTGTTGGAGGTGTTGCCAGTGGAGTAGTATCTCAGGATGAGTTTATCATGTGAGTTTTCAAATCTATACCGGAAAATCCACATCACCCCCCCCCCCCTCCTTCTGTTATAGCCCTCTCCCATTTTTCAGCCGATCTACCTGCTTACAAGAACAATATTCAGTTATAAGGTCTCTGGATGTAAGCTATGTATTCAAGGGCAAAATTGAACTGATTAGATATCAAGTTCTCACCCGAAAATGGGCAGTGGGTACCAGTTGGCATCTCAAGCATGTGTTTGACCTTTACTCAAGCAGACGAGACATAGTAAAGGGAGACAGAGATAGAGTAGGGGGAGACAGAGCACTGAAGATGTGAGCTTTCTAGGGGGGTCTGGAGGCACGCCTGCCAGAAAATTTTGAATTCTAGTATGCGAAAACTTGTAGCCGGCATGATCAAGTCCATTATTCCAAGAAAATTGCCGGTTGCCGACCCTTCAGGAGAACTCTGCTCAAGGGACCAATACTGGTAGTGATTAATCTGATTTATACAGTAGGTCAATAATAATATTCCCAACAACAACAACAATTTATTTCCACTTAGTTTGATAAAATAGAATTTATCAAACTCAATCAATGCTTCTGCTATCTGGCAATCATCATCTTGAGATTTCTTTCCAGTGAATAAAATGTGATACCATCATAAGAAGTTACTTTGTAATCCTAAGTCGTAATGTTTGGTTGACAATATCTAAGTTGTGTCACCTTGTGTGGTATCTTTTCCCTACCCCCAGGCCAGAGAATGCTGTACCAGGTGATGTGTTGGTACTGACAAAGCCTCTCGGCACTCAGATTGCAGTCAATGCTCACCAGTGGTTAACAGAGGTGAGACGATTGAACCATTTTTTGTTGACTTACCCAAGTTACAAAAGAATAGGGGAAAATGATTTTATTTCCTCATCCTGCCAATTTGGTTTTCTCTTCCTAATAAAGAACCTGGCCTCGATGCCAGTTCAAGCAGTTTTTCATCTCATGTCCTTTAGATGATATCTTCTTTTAGATACAAAACAAAGCAGCAAATTGGAATAATATGAATTATATGGAGTTGAGATATACACTTCCTCCCCTCCCCCCCCCCTCCCACACACACACACATAAACATTCCATGAACATCTCCCCTTGCCCCCCTACAGTCCCCACTCCCTCATGTAATCAGAATTAAAATTGTTTGCCTCAATTGGCTGACAAAGACTTCTGTCTTAAAATAAATGTACAAAATCATGTGTATCTCAAGTATTATCCCAATCACTATTGATGTTTGCATTAATGGTAGAGTATACAGAGATTGACAAGCTCCCTGTAATAATTTCATTTATATTGTTCACTTCAATGATGCATGGATCTTCAATGGTTTTTAAAAACTTTCTTGCAGCCCAAATGGTGGGACAAGATCAAAGACGTCATCACAGAGGAACAGGTGAAGAAGGCCTACAGTGATGCCACAAACTGCATGGCAAGGTTGAACAGAATAGCAGCACAGCTCATGCACAAGTATGATGCCCATGGAGCAACAGATGTGACTGGGTTTGGGATCTTGGGCCATGCCCAGAATCTCGTGGCTAACCAAAAGGCAGAAGTATCATTTGTCATTCACACCTTTCCAATTCTAGCCAACATGGTGGCGGCTTATAAGGCTTGTGGGATTAACTTCAAGTTGTTGGAAGGTTATTCTGCCGAGACTTCAGGTTAGTTTCTACTTTGCTATCAAAGCCTTTCTGGAACATCACCCTAGATGCCAGAGGTTATTAGTCAGATAATAGCTTTCATGTGTCATAATTCAGAAGGACCAATAGTGCTAAAGAGTGGAAGCCTTAAGGGTGATAATGAGGTTAGTTTATTTGACTCATCTTCAGCGCCTTTACAAGTAACCACACAGAGATTTGATTAACTGGTAGCTACCCACAAACTACTCAGAAACTTGCTATACAAATATACTGTTGCTACAGTTTGGTGCATCACACTATAGTATGCCAGATACAAAGTTTTTAAACTCTTCTATTAACACTGACTGCATGTATGGTATAATTTTGCGTGTTTGTTTTACATTACAACAGGGGGTCTGTTGATAAGTCTACCACATGACAAAGCAGAGGATTTCTGTCGGGAGATTGAGGCACTAGAAAGACAGCCAGCCTGGATTATCGGTGAGGTAATCCCAGGAGCAAGACAGGCACGCCTTGCTGAAGAATTGAAAATCCTTGAAGTCTAGTTATGGTGGTGGATTGAACTGGCAAACCAGTTGGGTGAGGGGAGGAAGAAGAGGCCATTAGGACGCTTGAACTACTTTAAAACAAAATGTTGTATTAGTTTTTTGGGACTAAGTAAATAAGCCAAAAATTGTCCTGTTAAGCAAACCTTAAAATGACTTGCAGCTGATTGAAGTAACTGTAGTAATTACTGTAAAATTGAATTCTCTTCTAACATATGAATACAAAAAGAATTGTTTTAGGATCATCTTAAAGCAATTTAACAAGTTTTAGATGCTTTCTCCTTTTTCAATACACAAAGCAATATGACCCGAGGTTTGAGCAGCCAGAGGTCAATGGTGCATTGTGGGTAGTGCTATGTCGCAGAACTTTGATGAAGCTGCCACAGTAAATCTTGGAACAATCTGAGGCAGCGGATGGTTAGTTTCTTGGATAGCACCACTAGGGAGAAAAAGAAGTCAAATTTTGTTTCCTGGCAGTTTTGCTGCTCGAATGACTAGCTTTACTTCTTGTTACTAAGACAAGTACAGTAGTATGCAGTAGTCACAAAATAAAGTGATCGTTGTTGAACTTGGTGTGATAAGTTCATGCTTGTTAGAGGTTTGACTAAGGGAAGTGGGTTGTGCAAAGGCCATGATTTTTCTAAATCAACAACAAATGTTCCGAGTGGTTACCTAACCTAAATGTTCAATATAGTTTCACATATTATGAATTCTTAGTAGAATCTTCACACACACTTCTTTCTTATATGAACGTCTACGTGTATTTTTGGGGCTGGCTGAACTTTCTCAGACTTTTTCAGGAGTTCAGCCTCAAAAATGTTCTTAAAAGTGACTTTGGAGTTGTGTCTGTATAAATGAAGTCAAAGGCTGTTCCCGACGTCTGACTCGGTTCATCTACCTTGTCAAATGCATTGATGTCACGTGTCCGTTTACCAAAATCAAATGTGAAATTGTACTGCTCTCTAACAATAGCAGTGGTTTCAAGTTTTATAGAAACAAACATTCTTTTCTTAGTCTAAACCTGAAGTGTGTTCTTAAAAATGTTCTTAAATTTTAGCATTTTTGAGTCTCGACGTTCTTAAACTGAAGAATTTCTTAAAAAAAATTAATTTCTGAGAAAACTTGCAGAAAGTAGGGACCCAAATTTACCAATTCTTGGTTTTCATGTGACGTCAGAGCCGCCATGTTTGTGCCCTTATACAATGGAGTTGTAATTAGTTTCTTTTGTTAGGGGCACAAACATGGCCGCCATACCTTTTGTCATTTGAATCCCCAGGGATTGAGTGAAAACCAGCAATATTTTATACATTATACTTAAGTCCGCATTTTAGCTCTCAGATTGTCGCTTTATTCAGTGTGGCTTGCAAAAGGGATTTTGAACAAAGATAACTAACAATTTAAGCACAAAATTTGTTCTCATATCGGCAATTCCAAATTAGTTCGGACCTTTTGTTTAATAAGTTCTTTTTGTTGACGTTCAAGAAAAAAACTTCTCTGCAAGGCATAAAAATCAATGTTTTTACCATTTTAACCTAGGAACCCAATCCCCGGTCACGAAAAGAGGGAGAAAAGTACTGTGGAGAGGGGAAAAGCCCGTCCATTTCGAGTGGCAGGCTGTCCCCTCCATTGTTTTTTCTCCTCTAAATTTTTCCTCTTTCTCGGCGGAGATCCCGGCTATTCACAGGATACACCATCGCTGTATGCCTGTAAAAACCCTCCCGTTATGGAAACCCGAAATGTCATTCAAAACAAGTCTCGGTGGGAAGCAAACACAATCGTACGTTAAATATTAACCCCGAGTTCGCGCTCAGGCCCGTGGGGGGGGGGGGGGGGGG
>JAOBYE010515751.1:0-13049 GCA_025403585.1 Parazoanthus swiftii
CTTAACAAAAACTCAGCCTCAGCATTATTCTTAAAATATTCTTAAATTTTCGCGATTTTCAGCCTCAATATTCTTATTAAGTATATTCTTCTAAAAAAAAGAGTGTAACTGAAATGTTTTAAAAGTACTTAAGGCCCTGTTACACTGTGCAACTTTCTCAGCAACTTGTCTCGCAATGCCGTTGCGAAACAAGTTGCCGAAGAATTGCACAGTGCAACATGGGTTGTCTCGCAATTTTTTTTTGTTGCGCTAGGCATTGCACGAAGTAGAACTCAGCGCTACTTTTCGCAACGGATTGCAGCAACTGGCGGCACCATTGCACAGTGTCTCAGCCCTCAAGCAACTTTTCTCGCAATCTTAATGTAGTTTTAACAAGGGCGCATGCGCACATTTCTCGTTTTTCGTTCTGAGGAGCTGGGTACAGGAACAAGCTTACCCAACCCGGCCAAAAACATTACAAGTTGCTGAGATCGATTTGTAGTGTAACACACAACCTCGGCAACTTGCTGAGAAAAATGCGCAATGTAACAGGGCCTTTACACTTCTCAAAAATAAACAAATAATCACTTTGTCAATATTTATATTTTTAGAAATGATGTTGTATCTCCTGATTTGCCATTTTTAACTCTTATTTGACCTCCGCTCCGCTCCTTGTAAATCTATTTGACTCGAAACTCTGATTTTTGCATAATTGGAACCTTTCGCCAGTGACAGCCTGTGCAGGCATGCGAACCGTTTGTTGTTTTGCATTTCTAAAATCCAAACTGTGACGATTGTTTTCTCTGGAATATCTTATTTGATAAAACAGCAGTAACAGTTTTATCAACAATAATACTGTTCCACTGAGTTAACCTGTGATTAGGCCTTCTTGTATGCGCGAATAAAAATATAAGAGAAAAAAGAGAGAGAATGCTATTGACATCACACGGGGTTGTAGAATTTGCATCACGTCCAAGTTCCAGCGCATACAAGTTTTCCGACTAGAAGATGAACCGGATAGTTGTCACTACAAAAATTTCGACGGTAATCCAATCTTTTATGAGCCTGTCTGTTTTTCTTTTGTAGTTAGTCTTGACTATCCGATATTTTCTTTTGTAAAAGCCTGGTTTTCACTAGCGACGCAAGACAAGCGCAAGAGCGCGAGTTCTTCATAAACTCGATATTTAATTGCAAGCCTCTCCTATTTGTTTTGTTTTTACCATTCACGAGTAGTCATTAACACTTATTCAACCTACCAACAAGTAACTAAACACAGTCTGAACTCGCAATATTTTCTTCACTCGACAGAAAAAACATTTATTACTCAGAAATCAAAGGAACTATCATGAAGGTTGGACATTCAAGAGTTTTATTGCTCGTGATTAAATTGCAAAAGATAAACAAATTATCTTCCATCATCTGAATCCTACCGGTAGGATAGTTTGCCTAGTCTTCTTGGCGAATTGTTTATTTCCTTAGTTTTGAAAATATTGCTCGGCAAGCTTCACTTTTTCAAAACTGACATTTGATCGGATTTTTTTAGTTAAAAGACTCAAACGATAAACACCCGTTAATTTGATCAATACCTTGCAGAGAAATTTAAAAAATGGACTTCCTGTGCACTATGACTATGTCAAGTTTATAAAGAACTTATGTAATCAATACCAAACTCGAAAAGGACGTGACATTCTTAACAAATAGAATTCTGTACGTGAAAACATCAGTTCCGCTTTAAAAGTAGGAGCTCTTGTGTGAACAAGCTTGATAAGGAATAATGTTCACAACTATGTTCGCAAGTCACATGCCACATTTTCCAAAAACATACTACCACAAGAGCAAAGATGCCAATACTCATGTGCACTGTTATGCAACAGAATTATGTTTCTAAATATAGCCTTTACAGACCAACATGATAAAAGGTCTAATGACATCGGCGGACAACCCAAACAGCATCAGGCACCCCGCAAGGACACAACAGGGGCAGTCTATCAATGTGAGCGAATGTCGTATAAGGCCAAATAATAAAAAATTAAACTAGAAATTTCTTAGAGAAAGTGAAGTGCTGCGAGCAAGAATTCACAGAAACAAACGTCACAAAGTGTATGTTTCATGCGAGTTCCCGACACTTCTCTTCTTCGCCCTTTGGCTTTGCACAACCACGCCGCTCATGTCGCTCCTTCGCTGATCACGGGGCCTGATCACGCGCTCCTCAGCTGCTGACAATATAGGTATCGCCACTGACTAAAAAGTATTGCGTGTTCAGAGGATCATCCATCGCCCATTCATAAGATCGAGATACCGGTTCGAAAATAAAACTGACCGGAAGTGCCAAGCCCGTCAGGAATAGTGTTGCTGCTCGCCTTACGGCTCGCAGCAATAACAATAATGATAATAATAAAAATTATTATATTTAACCATTCAAGAAATCGGCACTGTTGTTTTTAGCTTTTACTGGTAAAATAAGTGTTATTTCCAAAACTTTCATATACCCTTACCTTCCAAATATATTCTGACCCAACTCAATTTTCAGCAGGACAGACAAAAACAGTAGCAACCCGAACAAAGTACGTGCTAAAATACGAAAACAGTTTGAAACAGACCTTTTAACAGTCTTTAAAAATTCTTTTAAAACTCAATTGAGTGAATGTAAATCTTAACTTCTCTATGGGACCTTCAAAGGGTTCATCGCACCATAATTAACTAGTGAAGTGGTCTGACCACGACTAAATGAATCGGCTCGGGACAGTTTTTCCCCTTAAAGGGATCCTCGGCTGTTTCAATAAGTCACGCAAAAAGTGCTCTTCGAACATAGCTTTTAAAAGTCTGCTGCATAGCAGAAAAACTCTCTTGTTCGTTAGCATTCTACAGGAACCTTGCACTTCAACTGAATTAGCGGTGCCAGGATACTAAAAAATATAGAAAACGCCTTCAAAAAAACCCTGATTTCTGGACTTACAAAATCAAAGCATCGTAGTTGCTTTGCAACCGACAGAAGTCCTATTCAAACAGCATTTTGGAAACAACTTGTTGAAACAGCAGAAATAGAAAACAAGAGCTGGAACTCCGTACTCAGTTGTCGAACCCAAAAACCATTGTTGCAAATGCCAACTTTGCATTGAAGAACAACATAGTCAGTTTCCTGTTAGAAATGTGATGTGATTCAGACAATGAAGTTTCTTTTATCTGGAATGTTTCTTAGATGAGACAACGTAAGTTGTACCGTACAAAAATTCGTTAGAGCACTGCATTCTGGGATCGACCGGGAAGCCGGACCCAAGTCTGTTGTAGATTCTGGAGAAAAGATTGATGTCAACATCTAACAATGTAGCTCTTCAGGCCCGTAGGCAGGATTTTTGTCGGGGGGGGGTGCGAATTTTGTAAACTTCGACTCTTAAAAGCCAAATTTATGGGGAAAACAGACTTATGACCGCTTTTTTAGTCGTTTTGATATACGGTAGCACCATATGTTACGATAAACTTGTTCGGGCTTCGTCTTATTAAACCCGCAAATGCGGACCTTTTTGGGTCCGTGGGGGGATGCGTACGCACCCCGCGCACTCCCCCTGCCTACGGGCCTGCTCTTGTGTACTCGTTACTGCAAAATGAATACAAAATAAAAACTCACCTGGCCCAGTCCAACTAATCCGAGAACACTGACAAGCACCCCTCGGACTGAGTGCCACAAAGCCAGTATCTTTTCAGCCGAGTGATCGTGGAAACTTCTGAAGCCACGCAGAAACTCGGTAAACTTTCCTGATTTGGTGGAGTTCTCTTTTTCAGTCTCATTGGCTTCCAACTGAGCAGTTGTTGGTGGCTCACTAATCATGGAAGACGTCGGGGCCACTGTTGTCTTAGTCAAGATATCCTTGAAGTCCCTAGCTTGACTTGCACCATCATCTCTCTTCAGGGGTTCACTCTCCGTTTTGGATTCAGTTTCTTTTGCAGGTACGTCAACTTGGACGGGCAAAGCTTTCTCGCTACGGTCTGACGTCTCTCTATCTGATAAATTGGCAGCAGGAGGGACATTTTCAGTTAAATTTATTCCTTCAGCACTTCCAACTTCCAACTTTGGCATTAAATTTTCAACACCGTCTCCACTTCCGATGTTCCTCTTGACAGGAGGAGGAAGGGTGTGGCCGAGCTTCGGTTGCGACGGAGCTGCTTCGGTTTGTGGTTTGGTCAAATCTGTGGTGGCTGAAGAAAGTGAAGACGGCTGCTCTGCCAGATTGGTTGTGGTGCTGGTGCTGGTGGCAGCGCTATTGGCAGTAGCATCAGAGGTAACAAGAGTGGCGACAGAGGTGGTAGAGGAAGTAGTCGAGCTTGTAACCATCCTTTCAGTCGAAGTTGCAGTTGTTAACTTTGTCGTCCCAGTTGCAGCACGAGACTCTGGACTAGGAAAGGAGGTCTTTAGGCTTGGCATTGCCTGTTTTGTTGGTGGAGATCCTCGGGTAGTTTGTCTAGCAAAAGTTTTCCGTTCCAACGTTCTCGTGTCGCGTTTCCTGATAGTTGTTGTATAATCAAGATAGTCATCTTCCTCTTCCTCTCTTGCAAGCTCAGCCAACATTGCTTTATTGTACGCGTTCTCCGCATCAATAACTGAAAATAACAAAAACGCGAAGTTGGTAATGCATACCAAAGGAATTTCTAAGCAACGACTCACCTACCCCTCCCTCAGGTGGGGGGTGAGAGTCAAGGTTGGCGTAAGGTTTAGGTCGAGGTGTAGTGGAGGGTGGTGAGTCGCTCTTAACAGGTCAGTGCTGATCTTTGACTGTGAAGTTCGGAGGATTTTAGAAGTATTAAAGGAATTTCAATGAGATTTTAATACTGTTGAGCAAGTTTACTTTAGTTCACAAGGTGTTCTTATCGGTCACTTCACCAACCAAAACCTCTGCAAGTTCTTCTGTTTCCCATATCGACATAACGTAAACTTCCGAACATAAGCCAATGAGCTTATAGCTTTCGAAGTATATTTTAATGGGTTTATATTCGGAGATTGCTTATATTCAGGGGGGGCTTAAATTCAAAGGGAATTTACGTTTCAAAATTGTTTGGGTTTATAACTGGTTGGAAATGACAAGTAGAAGCACGTTAAACGGTCATTCCAATTATCTTCAAAGACTGTGAAACAATGACAGTAAACTAGTGTCTGAACGGAGCAATAGCTGTAGAGCTACATTGCATTTTTTTTGTTTCCAGACTTTTATTAGGCCCCCTCCAGTTATATGCTCATGGGCTACACACTCGGGGGGGGGGCATACATTGGGGGCTCATAATCGGAAGGAGTTTAGCTTCTGAGTTATCGGGGTTTATGCTGCAGCTGACATATATAACATATTGGACTTGTCAGTACGAGAATCGAAAACTCTGTCTGCTTTTAAAATGGACCTTTCCCAAGCAAAATTTTAGTTATTTTCTGACCATTTACCATTTTTTACATTGTTTGTATTTACTAGCTATTTAGATTTTCCTTGTGTTTAAATAGAATGTATTCTTTTATTCTCGGTTTTTAGCACTCCTTATATTTTTAATAGACATACGTGTATTGTAGTAAGTTGGCTTTATGTATTTCTTAGGAGGTCCCTTCTGAAAAGCACAATATTATGGTGTTGGTAATCTCATTAATTATTATTATTATTTAATAGTATTGTATTTTTTTTCTGGGAGGGGGGGGGCAGAACTTTGCGGCATATGGTGAGACATTTAGGAGCTGTTGCCTATCAGTTGATACAAAATTTCCTAAGAACAAAATTTTGAGAATCTTGGCAAGAATTCTGAGTTTCCGCAGTGCCGTTTAAAATACAAATACAAACTAATAATAGTCTGTAATATCACTTACAGCTGGGAGCAAAGAAACATTGAACTGGGCCTTCATCAGACCAACAACACCCTTCCTCGTGGCATTCCAGCTCCGTATCGACACCACAGTCTTGCCGCCGGCTGAATTTGACAGAGTTACAAACTGAAGGCTCCAGGTGTAAGCCTGAAATCGATCACAGATGCAGGGAACAGTGTCAGCATGAATAACTACGTGCGACAATAGGAGAATTTTATAGTTTACATTTTGCTTCACTAGCACAGTAAAGATCTTTCTCTTAATCTCTTTCTCTTTCTTTATCAATCAATCAATCAAATCAATCAATCAATCAATCAATCAGCCAATCAATCAATCAATCAATCATATCCATTCATCCATCCAACCATCCTCCATCCATCCATCTTCCTATCTGTACCTATCTGTGAATTTAATCTCATGTAACTAACAAACGGAGTTCTCAAATGGATACGGTATGGTAGAGTGACATGCAACTATCACTGCAAATTTGAATACCATATGTTGAAAAAGATACCGAAAATCAGCGTTTTAAAACCCACAGTTCGTAGAGATTTTCACTCGTTACTTGAAAAGTACTCAATATATCATGTACAAATTTTAGTGAGTACCTACTGTGTTATAATATCTATTTGTCAGTCTATACATGTATCATTATCCTTGGATATATGGTATAACAACCTTTCAGTCAGAACAGATTTCGCAGAGACCGTGAAAGGATCTATAACCTTGCACTCCACGGAAGTGACAACAGAACCTTACCCAAAATACTTTGTTGTAGTTTTCAAGATTGCACAGAACTTTTTGGCATTTTGAAGTTTGTGATCGAAAAGTCGAAGGTGGTGTGGAAGTCAGTCTAGTCACTTGCCCTAAATCATCTAAGTGCTTTCAATCTGACTATTTTAGCAGACTGTTGAAGTCATAGTTTGAGGTTTGAACTTTGTAAACTACAACAAAGATCTTCTGATTTGGGATCTCAGGTCACTTCCGTTGACTGTAATAAAATAATTTCTCTGCAATCGTGTGAAAAAATACTAAAATTAGATGTGGATCAACGGACAGGACAACTTACTATACTCAGTCAACGGTGGAAAGGATTTGCGGGTTTTCCTCTTCTTTTTTCTACCATTTTGTCCTTGTTTGCCTGGTGCACCGTTTCTAGCCATGGCATCAACAGTCCTGGTAGTTCCAGGCTTTCCCGGTCTAGCTGGTTGGCCAGGAACCTCGGTGTATTGTTTGTCTCCCTTGGTTCTGAGGGCCTGTTTTTGTTTTTCCTCTTCACGAGAACGTGATGAAGCCATTGACTCCAGCTTTTCCTGGAATTGCCTTTCGATTTCCTGTTCCTCTTTCTCCTTTTCTGCTTTCTCTATAGCTTCCTTTCTTCTTCTTTCTTCAGCTTCCTTTTGCTTTCGTGCATTTTCCTCCTCCACTGACTTGAGTCGTTGTGACACTGCCTCCTCTATTCTTCTCTTCCGTTCTGCTTCCTTCTCTTTTTCTTTAGCAATGCGTTCTTCCTCATCTTTCCTTCTCTTGGCTTCCAAAAGTCGATCAATTTCCTCCTGTCTCCGTTTTTCTTCTGCAGCCTTCTCTCGTGCCTTTCGTTCTTCTTCTTGTTTTCTCTTCAGTTCGGCTGCTTTTCGCTTTTCTTCCAACTGCTTTCGCCTCAAGAGTTCTTGACGCCTTCGAAGTTCTTCAAACTTTTTTCGTCTGTCTTCGTCTTCCCGCTTTCTTCTTTCTTCCTGTAATTTTCGCAACGCTTCCAACTTTAGTCTTTCTTCTTCCTCCCTTTTTCTTTCTTCCAACTTCCTTTGCTCTTCTTCCGCCTTTTTCCTACTCATTTCTTCCTGTTTTAACCTCTCTTGCTCTAACTTAAATTTCTCTTCTTGTCTCCTCTCTTCCTCTTTTTTCAGCCTTTCATCTTCCTCTTCTTTTCTTCGTTTTTCTTCCTCTTTTCTTCGTATCTCTTCCTCTTTTTCTTTTCTTCGTTTCTCCTCCTCTTCAGCTTTTCTCATTTCTTCGTCCTTCTTCCTTTGTTCTTCAGCTTCCTGTTGTTTTCTTTCAGCCTCCTCAGAAATTCGCTTTTCCTCTGCTTCTTTCAGCCTCTTCTCTACTTCACCCGCAATGCGCTTGTCCCTTTCCTGTTGGGTTTCTTCTCCATCCTTTTTGGTATCAGCTGCTCCTGATTCACCACTTCGTGGAGTTTCTTCCGATGACTCGCCACCAGGTTTACTTTCTTCCTTTTTTGTTTCAGAGTCCGTAGTAGAATCTGGCTCATTTTCTTGTCTCTTCTTTATTTTGAGCTCGATTTCTTGTATCTGTCTTTGCAAATTCAACTCTTCATAAGTTGGACCAAAATTTTGTTCAGAGACTGGCTTCATTCTTTCCTCGATCTCTCTTAATTTTCTCATTTTTTCCTCTTCCTCTTTAAGCTTCTTCAGGCGTTCCAGCTCATGTTCTAACGTAGGTCCATTCATTGCTTCCATGAGCCCCCGAGCATTTTTCAAAGTTTCCTGGAGTTTTTTTGCTTGGTCTTCATCACGGGCTTTCTGGAAATCTTTAAGGTCTTCGCTAGAAATGTCGTCTTTAATCGCATCTTCTATATCACCGTCCCCTTCTGCGCTGTCGTTGTTCTTGACTGGGTTTTCTCCTGGGCTTTCCTTTGCTGCTTCCACTTTATTTCCTTAAACAAAAACAAAAAATGTTGTCATTCTTTTACCAAAGCTTTAAAATGTGATGGGTCTAAACAGTATACATGACTGTAGTAACACGTTTTCAAAACCCAATTTATTTATTTTTTTATAAAAATATTTTTATTAGTACCAATAGTTATCATGTTTAAGAAAATCAAGAAGGAAAATATAACTGAATATATGGTAGTAACTAACTGTAGTAGCCAGAGGCTAGACGGAGACAGTAATGAAAATGAAATTGTTTCGGTATCTTACGAAATTACAAACCGGCATTCTTGTGACATTCTTGTGCTAGCCTCACTGGAGACAGTCCACCTAAAAGCACTGCAGTGCTTATAAAACTAAAGTAATTAAGTTTAATTTAATAAATTATAACCAAGAAGTTCAAGAATGCACTTGCATGAGCAACTGTAAGAGATAACAATGTACCAGCTAACCAAGGAAAAATTTATGAGCTGGAAAGATGTTGGTCTTTATGAATTTAGTCCTGAATTGAATCTGTGTTTCGTGTACTGGTGCAAGTGCATACAAATATCAGTACGTTTTATACAGAGGATATCTACATAACATCTGTACCAGCAAAACGCTCTACCATGCAAAAAAATACTGATAGCGTTCGTAGCTTCACAAGCAAAATTCAAATCCCTGTTGACTTCAGAGGGAAACATGTAGTTGCAATGCAAGTAAGCTTATTATAAGGAGCAGTGTTTGATGTCCGCACTGGAAATGTGCAGTTTTAACAATTTTGTTGCAAGACTTGGCATATTGTCTTCGCTTAGCATTTCTTGATCTTGAACTCCACCCACGTCTACACGAGTATTCTTGTAGAAAAGAATTGCATTTTAAACCAGAAACTGTCACTTTAGTGCAAAACAAAACGCATTACGAAGTAGCAAACAGAAACAACAGTGGGAACAATCAGAGAGAGGTGCTTAATCAAGTGAGAACGCAATACAAGCGGAGATCATAATTTAAACTGTCTTGAAAGTTCTGCTGGTACAAATCTTACAACTCGGTGTGCAAACTAATGTGGACGTGCAAACATGTTTCTATCTGTTCTTTCTCTCTATGTTTGGCGTCAGAGACAACAAGTAACTGATTTGCTTTCAGCTCTAACTCCCGATATTCTACTCCTTGGTTTTGAGTTCCCTTGAGTAAGCACCCCTTGTGGAATATATGACTTGAAATGTAAATAACCACACTCCAGCTGGTACACGTGTAGGAATTTTGAGCCAGCCACCCAAATTTTACAACTGTATGTACAACAGATGCTGAGCTGAACCCTCTTCAAAAACAAACAGCTATTTAAAAATGTTGACCTTTGAAAAGCATATTTTAATATATTTAAAAACAGTAATGCATAAAAGTTATTTCTTGGAGTCAGTTACAAAAAATATTTTTGGTGTGGGAGGGGTGGGGAAAAAATAAAATTTGTTGGTGCAAGATGGTTTTAATTTGCTAAATGCTGTGGGAATCATATTGTTTAAAAATTAAATCAGAAATGGGCAATTTTTCTAGATGTAAACTTGTTTCATACGGACAACATATAATCTTGGTGAGTCCTGAGGGAAACCCTTTAGTTGGATGAACAACTAGAAGGCTCAAAATCCTGTCTGTCTGGTTAAGACAAAGTGTCTACATGTTTCTCAAACAACTTGTCAATTTAAAACATTGTTGCCAGGTCTTCTGGTGTGAAAATGGCCAGTATGAACCAAATAGTGTATGATAACTAAAAAGTATTTCGTAAGGCTGCACCAGGAATATCAGTACAGCAGGCCATTAACATCTTGTCAGCCATTTGTTAGTTTTGTTAGCTTGTTAGCTGAAAAATCAATGGCTTCAGAATGTCCTTGGGAAAACAAGCTCTCTAGAAACACATTTGCTTTTTGCAAACACATTGTACTAACTGACTAATGGATAAACTAAAGAAGCACAGTGGTCATATCTCCAGAAAACAGAGTATTAGTAGGACAGAGCAGAAAACAGATCAGAAACCCATGATCTCTTTCAGCCCTCTCACCCTCTGCCCTCGCTGACATGAGCTTCTGAATTTCCTCCCGAGCATTGGAGACGTATTCTCCTGGCTTGAACTCTGGTAAGGGAGGTGGAGGCTTTATCAAAACCTCCTCTTCTTCCATTGGAAGATGTTCTCTTTCTCCTGATTAGAGGCCATGCATTAGATAGTTATAAATCTGCTCATCCACAGGTGGTTGTTAATACTATGTATGAGTTGAATGTTTAAATATTGATCCTTATTACTGACAGAAGCAAATGCATCAGAAGAGGGAGCACTCCCTTTCACCAAAAATTAAGAAACAGAGAAATGATTCAACATTTTTTCTTTCCTGACAACATGAAGTAATCGAGCATTAAAACTTGATCTACCTGCACAGTTAAATGTTAAAACTAATATTATGGATACTGAGTACAGATATATAATTATATACATGTATATATTGTGGTGTAGTTAGGTATGTCCATAACAACAACAAAGGAATGAACTCTTAATTAAGCCCTGTGGGTGATTTGTAGCAGAATTTGAGGACTGGAGGAAAATAGTAGCTCAAGGAGAGTGGATTAATTAATAGTATAAATTATCAAAACTTTATAGTTATCTTATTAAACCACTGTAACAGTAAAAACTGAATTATGGGCACTTTATAAGTTAATGATAGAAATAAACAACGTCAATTACACATGTTTGTTAAAACCTTGTGACTACAAAAATTTACGTCAACTATTTAAGACCAATGATTGATCCAAAAATAATGTTGATAAGAGTGAGCCAAGCCCTGGTCTGGTTGGGGCTGTTTTGTAAACCCCAGATATCTGCCAGTCCTGGTCAAATGACCAGCTGTGGAACTGTGTACACATTTGTACCGTAGACACTGTTTAGGTTTGTACATGTAGCTAACATGGTTTGTGTAGACAGGCTCTTGAAACAGCCTCGCACTGATTACTCTCCTCACACAGTCAAAAAACATAACACAAACAAACACACTCAACCTCTTTCCTATCTGCTAACACAAACATTCAATATAAACAAACTTAATTCTGAACTGTCTTATATAAATTTGTTTTAGTTCAGCTTAGAAGATTTATAAAAAAACTACCTATAGATACTAAGTTTAAGGTTTTTTTAGTCAGTGTCCATCCTCGGAGACCCAGGGGCAGTCAGTTGGGCGATCGAGTATTTCTCATCGAGCAAAGCGAAGCCAAGAGCGGTGAGGCTGAAGGCCAATCCACGAAAAAATAACTGCCCCTGGGGTCATTGTCTTAAAATGCTAGTTCTAAGATCGTTTAACTTGATAATGCGGGTGACAACTGAAAATAACAACAGGGCGTAACCGTGTCCTGTTTCTCCTTCTCAGCTTTCACGTGAACAGTGAGCGAACAAAGCTCAGTGGAGGTCAGTGGAGGTCAATGACCATTTGCATGGAGCTCTCGACAGCACTCAAATTTTGCCTGTTTCTTTCGTCTCAATTCAAATACTACATAGAATATGTCATAGTAATTTAAAGAAATTGATGGTGACCTGTAATGAGGTGTTTTGATTTTCAAATGTCTGGTGAAAGATCAGTTCAACTCCAGAGAAGAGTGCATGTTTTTTTACTGACAAAAGATCGAAGGGAATCATCAAGGCCTTCGAAGCCGTGTTTAAATTGGGAAAAGAAATAAGCGTGGGTGGGTGATGGAATTTCCAAGGCAGTGTGTCGAGGTTGTAAGAATAGAATAGAGAATGTACAAAAGGAATAGCAATGTATGGCAAACAGACTTAAATTATTAGGCAACTGATGAATGTAGCAGAAGAGACATTTAAAGAACTGCACTTCCAGTTGGCAGTTCGGCGAACTTATCTCTCCTCCTAAAAAAGTTCTCGACAACCAGTTGTTGTTCTGGCTTCAGCTTCTCCACGTTCTGAAAAGCCACCAGACAAGACTTCACATCACTCACCATGTCGTCGTTTGGTATTCACATCTGTGTGACTGTAAAATGTCTCTCACATCACAAACAAGAACTGTTTTGCTTTTTACAAAGCTGCCTCCAGCAATGGGCTTGGCGTGAAGCAAGCGATGAAATGCATTTCAAGTCTTTGGACGCTGATTCGCCGCTTTTTTAAATTGCTTGCAGCCGATTGGCCGCATTTTTAATTGATTCCTGACTTTGAGAACTATTTCTACAAGACAATGTCCCCAGGAGCCCCTGATTTTCTGCTGCCTTACAGACTGCCCCTGGGTCTCCGAGGATGGTCAATGTCAACACAGAGTTACAGTATTATGTTGCTACATGATTGTACAATGTAGGAGATTTAGCATTTATTGTTAAATCTTTAGTAATAATTACTAAAGATTTAACAAAAAATGCTAAATCTCCTATTACTTATTGAATATTTCCTATAGCAAGACAGTATATCCATCTGATCTGATATATGTGTCCTGTATGATAATGTCCTTAATTACTATTTTTATTAACTATTGTGTGGTTCCAGAAAATATCCATACCCCCACCACGGAGGGAATTGGAAAATCCAGAGGGGTGGGGGGGTTAAA